>PVKU01004714.1:127897-140250 GCA_004027475.1 Anoura caudifer
TGAGATGTCGCACCTGGCAGAGCAGCAGCTGTCCTCTGTCGTGAGATGTCGCACCTGGCAGAGCAGCAGCTGTCCTCTGTCGTGAGATGTCGCACCTGGCAGAGCAGCAGCTGTCCTCTGTCGTGAGATGTCGCACCTGGCAGAGCAGCTGTCCTCTGTCGTGAGAGAGGTCGGCTCTCCAGAGTCAGTTACTTTGGATGAACTTTGGTCCAAAATTAGTACTTTTATCACCACAAGTAATTCTTTCCTTCTAGAAAAAATACATTTAGCCTCCTGGAAAAAATACATGTCGGATCCCAGTCACATGCTCAGCCCTAGCCCCATCTGACGCCCTGGTGGCGTTCCCTGTGGCTCGCCTGCTGGGAAGACCTGGGCCGCCAGGAGTTCTCTGCGCCTGCGCTGGGTACCAAACTGCCCACTTCTGGTGCCCGGGGCCGTTGCAGTAAAACGGACGTCCTCTGGAGGACCCGCGGGGTGTCAAACCCCCTCTTCCTGAGGCCCCCCTGCCCGCGTGCATCCTCGGGGTTGGCCGCCGCCCCAGTCACGCCACCCTCCGGCCAGCTGTCCGCACCCCAGCGGGGCTGAGACGGGAGTTTCGGGGCGGAGGGCTTTCTCTCCCGGAATCCCCCGCCGGAGGCGAAGAGCGCCCGCGGTTAGAATGACTTACAAGGTCTTGTGCCAGGCGCTCTCTGCTTTACGTTGGTAATTTGGGTAGTTTCGCTGGGAGCAAGGGGAAGTCCAGTTGGGTGGGGTGCTAGGCTTCTAAAAAAATACATTTCTGCTCAGCAACATCTCAGAAGTGTGCCCGGGTAGCTGCCCCAGCCTTGGAAGCAGAGCTGCGCGCTGCACGCGTGTGCGTGTGCGTGTCTGCCTGTAGGTAGGAGCTGTGGCGGCCCGTGCGTCAGGCATGCCTCCTCCGGAGAGAGGCGGCGCCTGGCACAGGGAGCGCACGGCAGGGAGGCCCGAGGAGGTTCAGGGACTGGCAGAGCGAGAGGCGCTCCCCGGCCGCCCCGAGAGTGCGTTTCCTCCCGTATTTGGTCCGCCGCGAAGTCCCCCTAACCCGCTCTTCGTGTTCCCTCTGTCTAGGAAGCCGAAGAGAGAAGAGCACCTCAGTGAGGAGGCCGTCAGGGTGATCGCCAGCCTCCCTGACCTCACCTTCATGCACGCCAAGGTGCTGATGTTCCCGGCCACGCTCACACCTTCCACAAGCTCCCGGGCCAAAGCCGACTGAGACCGGGGGTCGTCGCTTTTCCCTCCCTCCCTCCCCGCCCCCCGTCAGACGCGTACCTGCTGTCATGAGAAAATAAATTTCAAGTTCAGCTGATTTGTTGGTGAGCCACACTAGAAAGGTATACATAGTAATGTATATTTATTTACATACTGAAGTCCTAAATTTATATTAGAAAAAAATGTAAATAATCGGGGGTGAACATTTTTGAAGATTTATTCTTTTTGTGTTGCTGGGGTGTATACATTTATGTCTTTGTGAAATACACTGGTGGCGTCCTTCTTACAAAACTTTTGAAATAAAAAAAAGAAAATTAAAAACTCAAATCTCCACTGTCTGCGAAGTCCCCTCCCGTCTTCTCAGACCGCATCGGCTGTCCTGTTGAGTTTCCGTATCACACGTCAGATTGCCTTTGCTGTCACGAATAAGCTCCAAAGTCATTGTTGAATATTTTTTTAAATTTTGTGTGTGGTGGGTTTGTTTCAGACCTGGCTTTCGTTAGCATTTTTGTGCTCTTTTTTAATCTTTTCAACCTGGCGTATTGCCGTTCAACCTTTTGCAAGGCGCTTCATCAATTGTTCCTTTGTTAGAGGGTGTGGATCATTGTCAGAACTTGATTGGAGGGGTTTAAAGGGATTCTGTCTGTTTTAAATCAGTTTGGTTTGGAGAAGGACCAAATCATATGAATGTCTTACCATGAAATTTCCTTGTTACTGATTTTTCTGTTCTGCCATACCACTATTTTTTGAGGATTTTGCACAGTGTAAAATGACATGATCATAGATTGCTATGGTTCAGGCTGTATATACAGTAAAAAGTGTGGGTTTTAAATGTGTGGGGAAATTCCTATGGAAAGAAGAGAGATGTTGAAGAACAAGGGTCATGTGCATGCCCAAGGTCTTTTGAGATTTCAGTGTGTAAATTTCCTTTTAGCTTACACAAAAATAAAATAATTTAAAAGAAATTTAGCCCAGTGTCTTTGTACTTTGGTATCTGGGAAAATGTAGTAAGTTTGGGTGTTAAGTTTTATTCCATTTTAATGTATTTCAACCCAGAGGAAATTACTTGGTGGGGCTTCCACTTCGCTGGAACGAGGAAGAGTTCGCATCTGGTCCGTAAGAATTGGATCAGTCCTTTCAGTAGCTGAGCTGCTTTTATGTAGAACATGAGATCATGAAAGAAATTCCCATGATTCATCATCCTGTGCCTTTAGAATTGGCAAGCTTAAATAGGGGTGTGCAGGGAATATTTTTATTTTCAAGAAAATACATACATGAAATTAAGGTGAGAAGAGAATTTCTAAAAAAGTAATTTTAAAACATTAAACACTGCTTTGCCCAAAAATCCCACGACGTAGTTCACTAGAAACCCCGCCCCTGGTCTCCGCTGTGGGGAGGCGCCCATGGGAGCCCCCCCACGTCCTGCGCTGACGGACCCCCGCGCGGCCAGGCCCTCGCACAGGCTGCCGGAGCGGTCACCTCGGCCTGGCTCACCTGTGGCCTGGGGTGACCGTGCTTCCCGGTGCCCCCCTGTCACCGCCCCAACTTGTGCTCGTGTTCGTGGTTTGAGAAGGCTTCCCAGTCATCCACCAGCAAGGCTTTTGTGCCCCTCGACCTGAAGGGAAGGATCAAGTTACTCTCAGCGGAACTTCGTGTGTGTCGGTGGCAGAAGCTTAAAAGGTGGCTGCTGCGGCACATCACCGCTAAATTGCAACGGCGGCCCTCCCCAGCTGAGGCTGGAGCTCCTTGATTCGCTGTGTGACCGTGAGGAAGTGGATCCGCCTCTCTGGGCCTTAATTATATGAGCTTTGAAAATGGGAACGATACCACTGACCTGTGGGGTTGATGCATTAAATTAAGCACTTGTCGCATGAGTAGTCAGTCAATGAACGATAGCAAGAACCTAGGAAGGCCTCGGGAATCCTGCTAAATTTAAGAACCGTTCGTAGAAAGGAGCACTGAAAATAACCAGTTAGTGCACTGTTACGTTAAAACAGTCAAGCGGGCCTTCCTCGTGAAAGTGACCCTGCTGTACAATTCACAGAACGGATGTTTCATTTTGCAGCCACGTTTCGATAAGCCAGGTTCCCCTTTTGCGCATCATGGTGTTCTTGGGCGTTTTCGTCACGACAGGCGCGTTGACGTTGGATTGCCATAGCGGAAAGTCAGGGCTGTCGTCGTGAACAAAAGCGCTCAGCTTTTTTTGTTGTTGTTTTGTTTTTTTGTTTTTGTTTTGTTTTTTCCATTTTGCACCAGACCAGGGCTCAGCTCTCCCCAGAAAGCAGTAGTAGTGGCTCTTGCAGGAAGAGCCTTTAGCATCCTGTGACCTCAGCCAAGGGAGAGACTGTCAGAAGCAGGATCGCCTCGGTCATCAGCTGTGCATTTGTTTTTCTCAAAGTCAACCAGGAGGAGAACCCTGCAGAACTGGGGAGGAGAAAACCAAAGACTCAGCAACCCTAACTGCCGAATTACACGGTGCAGGCTGGTTGAGCCATCAGCTTTGTGTCTGTGACATCTTCAAAGCAGCCCCCTCGTCGCCTGGAGGCCCGTCTCACGGGATGGCCGCATCCAAGCAGCCATACGTGAGTCCGAGGTTAACCCCAGCCAGCCTGGCAGGCACAGGAGAGACTTTCCTGGGTTGAGTCATGTGTCACTACGGTTTCCATGAGTCATTCTTTTATATAGAAACTTGTTCTTCCCTCGACATGATCATCGTGTTCTTTATTTAGAACTTGCCGTCTTTTCATTTCCTCATGTTTCCCGAACCAGGATTAGACTTAGCTGTAGCAAAAACCCAAAATACCGCATTTCATGTAATAAGACTCACGCTTCTGTCACAGCTGAACTCTGAAATTGGACTGGATCCTGCGATGGGATACGGTACCCATTTATTTGGCAGTGTTTTTTGTTTGTTTTTTGTGGGGGTTTTTTTTGTTTTTTTTTTTTTTTTAGTGATGTATAAAATGCTGCCTTACCATCAATGACAGAGTTGATAAAAGTGGTCATGGTGGCTCAAAGAATAGAAACATATTTCTGTTGCCTGTAAAACAGGAGGAACCTGCCTGGGGCTGATCAAGTCTTCACGAGACCATCAGGGACCGAAGCCGTTCACTGCATTGTTCCACTGCCCGCGCACACGGTTTGCACATGGTGGGGTCCCGGGTGGCTGTTGAGGGTCCAACCACCATGCCTACATTCTTAGTCATGAAAGAAGAGGATTCTCCCTGCCCTTGGGGACACTTTCACAAGGTATACACATTGTGTCCAATTACCTTCTGTTGGCCAGAATTTAGCTGCAGCTGCAAAAGAGCCTGGGGCGTACATTTATTCCAGGTGGCGGTTCAAAAAGGAGTCTGGTAGTAAAGGCAAAGAGAGAACAGAGACAGGACCATCCCAGTCTGGGCCGCACCTGGTTTTGACTTCTCAGCAGCGTCTCGCTGAGCGGAAGGAACGCAGTGAGAAACGAATCCTGGGGCACCGTCTCAAATCGCAACAAGGCTGCAGGCCAGACCTCTTGCGTTGCTGGGGCTTTTCCAAGGGGCGTGGGGGGATTTATGGAGGGCAGAACTGGGACCTTAGGGCGAACAAATGCTAACACAAATCGCGGGTGGGAGGCAGGGAGCAGCCTGGTGGGCAGGAGGGGGCACTGGGTTCGACTAGGAGTTGTGTGCTCCAGATGCAACTGCCACTAATCACCTCGGATAAATCCCTTTTTAAAGTCTCAGTGCGCCTCATGTAAATGAGGGGTTTGAGTGCACAGAATTGGAAACTGAGGTCAGGCTGGAAGATTGGCTGGCCCAGTGCCTGGCAAATCACACCCAGGAGCCCTGCGTCTGCACCCAGAAAGGCTCAGCCATGCAGTGACGGTGGTCCAGGGGGAACACGGGCTTACATACTGCAGGGAGAGGAGACCGCGGAAGATACCGTTTGATAAAACGGTTGGTTCCATTGTACCAACAGTTCAAAGCCAGTGATGATCAGATTCTTAGAGCTGGACAGAGAGGACTAGACAAGGAAATCGACTTGCAAACATCACACATCTGTAACCAGAGGCAGGACCTGAATCCAGTTTTCCTGATTCTCGGCCTTTTCATTCACACCCTCCTGCGTCTCCCCTCGGAATGGGTGGCCAGTTCAGCCTGTGCCTGAACATTTTCAGGGACCTCGCATGGGCTCAGAATCTCTCAAGGCTGCCCCGCACCCCCACCCAGCACTGATTATTAGGGCTTCTGTTTAATGGACAACTGCTTCCTCATAACCTGCTATTGGTTCACGTTATCCCCTCCAATTTCATGAGATAAACCAAGTCCCTTCCCCATAAAGACCTGAAGGCCATGATCATGTGCCCAGTCCCCCTGCTTCCACCAGGTCTTTCCCGTGTGCATCATACTTCTCTGGATGCTGCTCCAGTTTGCCAAAGCCCCTCTTAAGGTGTGCTCTCCAGGCTGGACCAGACGTCGCCTCATCACTGGCATGGGGCTTGTATTTATTTTATATAAGACTCTTCTTTCAAATGTAGCCTAAAGTTGCATCACTATATGTGGTAACAATGTTGTCTCTTCAATTCATTGTCTAAACAGCCTTTTCCCAGTAACTACCATCAAGCCAGATTTTCTTTGTTACCTACTTCTGTCATTGGATTTTTTAGATCTAAAAACAATTCTAAGAGTGATGGTTGCCAGATGGGAGGGGGGCTGGGTGAAAAACAGTGAGGGGATTGGAAAGTACAGACCGGCAGTTACAGAGTAGCCGCGGCGACGCAAAGTGCCGCCTAGGGAATACAGTCGGTAATATTGTAACGGTGTGCGGTGCCAGGTGGGCACTGGAAATACCGGGGAACGCTTCGCACATGGCCCGCTCACCACTCTGCTGTACACCTGAAGCTAAAACAAAGTAACTGCATTTAAACTGTCATTGAAGAACGTTTTAAAAATGTAAAAGAGCTCTACATTTATCCTTTTACAACTTTGTTTGGTTAGCTTTAGATGATTGTTTCAGCCTTGCTCATCAAATCTTTTTTCCTTAGGATTTTATTTACTTACTTTTAGAAGAGAAGGGGGAAAGAAAGGGGGCGAGAAACACTGATCGGTTGCCTCTTGTACGTGCCCTGACCGGGGACCAAACCCACAACCCAGGCACGCGCCCTGTCCAGAGACCCTCTGCTTCACGGGACAACTCCCAACACGCTGAGCCACGCCAGTCAGGGCTCATCAAATCTTAATTGTATCATCTAGCACACGGTCTCCCTCCTCCCCCAACTCTCATCTACAGACTCATAAGTCACCTCCGTGATCCAAACCATGCGAATGTTGACCGGCACAAGCCCCACAGCTCCCCTCCTGGGAAAGACCCGGAGTGCGGCTTCTCAACCCAGAGACCCCTCCATGTCTCCATCCCGCCCGCAGAAGCTCCAAACAGGCTCCGCCTTGCCAGACTCGGTCACACTGCGCTCTCGGCAGTTCTGGGCCGTCCGAGCATCCCCGCCGACGATTTCCAACACCCCGCTCGGCTAGAAAATCTCCGTGAGCCGGTGCTCCAAGTGAGTCATAAGGGGATAAAATAACTAGAAGATTAAAAAAATAACATCGAATGGAGATGGGAGATCAAATGAGGGTAACGCACGTAACCACGGGCACGGGGCAAGCACTCGGTCGGCGGCGTTGGGCCATCGTCCGTCCGGGTCAGTGTTCCGGCCTGGCTGACTGATGCACACGAAGGCTGAAGGCAGAAGAGTGTGGCTGGCCCCCAGACGAACGTCAGAAAGCCAGGCTGGCCCCCAGAGTATGCCAGTTGCCCACCCTTAACAAGGATCTTACGCTTACGTTACCTAGCATTTTAGCTTATTTTCTCTGAAGACGGCATTGTGTATCACTTCCTGCGCTTTATTTTCCTTTTAATTGACCTCGTTCAAAAACTCCCTTCCTTTCATTTGCCAAAAGCAGGGTGAAGGGGCTGGAACCAGCCACCTTACCTGGGCCCTGAGAAGCGATGTGAGCCGTGACTGCAGCCCCTCCAGCTCCCACCCCGGGGACCTAGGCGCATGCAGGCTCCGCTCCCGGGTCCCTGTCTCTCCTGAGGGTTCAGTGACTGGGGTCACGAGAGATCACGAGGGTCACGGAGCAAGAATGAGAGCTTGTGACGTCGGTGCTGTGTCTGCCTCAGAAAAGAGCTGTTGTGATCCGCGACATAATATTCCCCGGGTGGCATCCGCAAACAAAACAGGGAACGACTGTTCTTGGTTCAGCTCCCCACCCCGCCCCTCCCCGGAGCTCCGAACCGAAGGGCACGCGAGGCCTGCTGTCCCTGCCCCTCACCCCTGCGCTGCTCCCCGGCCTTGACGGACCCTCATCCCCACAAACTGCCCTCACTGCAAACTTGCTCTTGGCCTGCTCCCCTTCCTCACCCCGAATCCTGTGGTCTGGGGTCCTTAAGTTGCCCCCCGAATACCCATCTCCTCCCTCTCCAGTCCCCATGGTCTCTTAACTGACGACTGAAGCAGCCTCCACGCTCACCTCCCCCAGCTTGCCTCCCTGCCTGTGTCATCTTCCACCATGACGACAGAGTGCTCTTTTTCTGTGAAATCTCCTTCACAGTAACCGCCTTGCCTTTTGGGTGAGGTCTCAACACCTTGGCATGTCACAGTGCAGCTGGGATCTTTGTCCTCTCTGGGCCGTGAAGCCCGAAGGGCCAGCTCCTGGCCCTTCCCAAATGGCCCGGGGGGTGGCCCAGGCCCAGACCACCCTCCCTCCCAGAAAATCTCTTTCTCTCACCACCCAGCCGATGTCACTTTCTGTGCGCACCCTGCCCCCCCTGCCCACCGCCGCCGCCCCCCCATCAGGCACAGCCAGCTGAGCAGCAGAGGGCCGGGCAGCCCTCACTGGGGACGCCTAGAGTGCATTTATCAAGGGCACTCCTGAGCTCCAGACATGCTGTCTTTGTCAATCCTCCCCCTCGCCCGTAGAGGCACCCGAGCCAAATTCACCTCCAGGGTGCTGGTGAGGGGACCAGGACTCGCAGTGTGCCGTGACTCGCCCAGGGCCGCTCAGCCAGGAAGCAGGGCGGTGAACCCAGGCCTGTCTGATCCCAGAGCCCGAACGCTCGCTCGGCCGGAGCACCAGCCTCGTCGTGTGACGAGGGCAGTCACAGCGCCTGCTGCCTTGCTCTAGGGGCCCATTTGCGGGGTTTGCTCCCCGCAGCTACGGCAGGGACCGTGTCCGGTCGGGTTTGTGCCCCCGGCGCAGTGCTGGCCACGGGCCAGCTTTCACCGCCTCTGCTCCCTCGCTCGTCCCACCTTCTGTGACACGGACGGCGACCCTTCCAGAATCTGCGCTTTGTCTTTGCTGGAAAATAGCGTGAGCCCCACCTCTTGCTCCACCTCAGTTTTTCCCGGAAAATACCCTGTTCTACTGATCACCAATTCGATTCTCCAAGCTCTGGAGCAAACCCAAACACCAATACCAACCCCATGGGGCCTCCATGTTGCCGAAAGTTATTTGGTTTGGTTTGTCTGTTTTTGTCGAAACCCCTGCTTTGTAACCCCAACGAGCAGGAGCTGAGTGTGGAGCACACAGCCCCACGGGAGGCTCCCAAACCTGGGCTCACCCGGCCATCCCCCAGGGTGCCTGTGTGGGTGGCTGTGGGAAATCAGCAGCCGTGCCCCCCCCCAACCCCGTCCCTGAGCAAGACCTGAGTGTGGCCCACAGATAACCACACACCCAGGCCCTCAGACAAAGCTTGCTATCCCTGAAAGAAGACATCACATGACACTCAGTGACCTGGGAAGGACGCCTGCAGGCAGGGCCACCGTCAGCTTCCAGCATCCCATTTCCTCCGCCCCCTTCTCCCTTTCTGTTAGCCAGAGCGGGACTGGAAGGTTGGGGCGCAGGTTGGGGGGCAGGGGGGTGCTGCTGCTAGCTCTGAGGTTCTGGGCCCGGGCTCCCCGGGGGGGGGGGGCCTCAGGGACCCAGCAGGGTGCCTGCCACAGTAGGGGCCCTTCTTTCATTATAGATTCAAGCCTCAGCCAGCTGGAGGCATGCCTCCGAAATCAGTATTTTGACTCGGTGGAAGGAGAGAGGAATGGCCCGAGGGCCGTGAGCCTCCTCACCTAACGCTCGCTCCAGTCGGGGGAGCATCTGTCTGAGTGGGGTCGCCCTCTGCTTCACTTCATCGTTGCTGAGTTGCCTGGGGAGCATGAACTTTGACCTGGGTGGAAATCACTAATTCGTTGGCTCAAGAGCGTGACACAGACCAGAGTCCCGCCTGCCGTCAGAGGAAACCGCTTTCCCTTGGCTCACAGAAGAGGCCTGAACTCTTTCCCCAGTGACCTAACACTTGCCCCCGCAGCACCCCATTCCACTCCAGCCCCCCTTCCCATCCCCCACCCCGGGGCCGGTCGCCTTTCCTGGCTGCCTGGGTCAGGGTCAGGGTCAGGGCCAGGGTTAGCTAGAACCCGGAACCGGGGAGGCCTGTTTCCCTTCAGCTACTATCTTGTAACTCCCGCTTAATTTACAATCTGTTTGCTGTTTCAGATGCTTGGAAAGCAAAACCCTTACTCAGCAGCTCTGGAAAGTTTTATTTTCAGTGAAATCTGGACTCTTCTTTCCAACCCTAGGGTTTTGATTTTTTTTTTTTTTTTCTCTCTCGTTTTGTGGCTGGAACCTAACATCTGTGAGGCAGGCAGGCTGCGGCCCGTGGGCCCCGGTCACCAGGTGCCTGCTGAAAGGGTGCGCTCAGGGGTAGGACCTCTGGGCAGAGCCCACCGGCGACAACTGGTATTTGTCTAGTACCAGCCTCCACCAACCTGGAGGCTGGTAGAGGGGAGCGAAGACAAGAAAGGGCAGTCGTGCCGACTCCGGTGCTGGTGGGGCCCCTGCAGGAAGCCCCTTCCCAGCTGCACCATGGTCTCTGTCTCCACGGGGCCGGCCTCCGGGGGAAGGGTCCTCCCAGGCCCTGCCACGCAAGACGACACGTGCCGGTCTGCCCGAGTTGTCATTGGCTGTGGTGTGCTTCTGAAGGGTGGTGAGGGCACAGGCATGAGCTCTTGTTGCAGACGGTCGTCCCATCGCCGAGCTGGGTAGGAAACGAAGGACTTACCGAGAGTCACAGCCCTAGCGCCCTGCTGCTCCCGGCTTCCCCAGGCAGCTGTCCTCAAGCCCTCGCCGGCACAAAGGGCTCCCGAGCCTTCCGGGGCCACAGATCTGGCCTGACCATGGCCCCGGGGAAGAGAAACAGGAACGAGGCAACAGGGTTTGAGTCTTGGTCCTGCCTCTCCCTGATGGTGAGACTGTGAACCAGTCTATAAAATGGGGACAGGAATTAAAGTTAAAAAAACAACAACAACAAAAAAAAAAAACAGGCTTCTTAGGACAATTAAAGAGATAGCTCGTGTTAAACACTTAGCGTGGCAGTTGGAAATACTCACTGCTCGAAAAATGTTAGCTGTTTTTATTATTTTATTATTGTTGTTATTATTATCAGCAAGTGCTTATCGGGTGCCTACCATGGGTAAGGCTTTTCGAGAACAGACTACTAAAGAGGCGGCACCCAATTCAGGGAAATAATTCGGGACCAGCAGGCCAGCTGCTCACGACAGAGTGATGAGGAACAGCCCACTCCTGACCGGAACCAAGAGGACACAGAAGTAACTGAGCTCCACCACGGGGCCTCCAGGACGTGCGGAGGGGGCTCAGGGAGCGGGCAGGGCAGCGGGGCCCGAAACCACCCCGAGACCTCGGAGGGCCCTCCCTGGCACTTCCATGAAAGGCGACCCCTGTCCTCACTCTGCCCACGTCTTGCGATGGGCGCATATTTTTCGTTGTCCTGCGGTAGACTTGAAGGGTGGGATTAGATGTGCCGGGAGGGCATCCTCAGCCAGAGCCCCTAAGAGAGGAACCCCCACAGAGATTATCCATTCATCCCTTCAACTCTGATTAGGCACCTACTGTGTGCCAGGTGCTGGTGCACATTCCGTTCCTGGTCACACGGAAGGTGCACACTCAGGTTTATGGAGCATTTGGGGGTGAGTTGTGTCCCTGGGGGCACTCATTCTCTCCTTTGAGCCACGCCGAGCCTTGGATATCTTAGATTTTGCGCACTTACGTATTTACGTCGCCAAATAATCTCAGATAAATTATGCTGCCCCCGCCCGCACATGCATATGGACATCAGATCCAAAATTAAGGGATATTCTTTTCCTAACCCTGTCATCACACCTAAAAAACGACAATAATTTCTCACTAGTATTTGAAACCCAATCCAGTAACACCCCCCACATGTCCCTACAATGCCCTTTGCAGCTTGTCCGTTCAAATCAGCGCCCGCTCAGAGAACGTGCATCCCATTGGGTCGGATGTTCCTTTTAACCTGGAAGAGTTCTCCCAGCCTTTTATCTTCGTCGTCGTCGTGAAGAGGCCAGGCCAGCTGTCCCGTAGCAGGTCCCACGTTCCGGATTTGTCTGATCGTTTTCTTGCTTTCTCCTGATGTCATCTGGCTTGTCCTCCTGCCCCCCCTACATTTCCTCTAATGGGGTCTTAATCCCCTCGGGCCGCGTTAACAAACGTACCACAGACTGGGTGGCTTATAAGCAACAGAAATGTATTCCTCACAGTTGTGGAAGCTGGGAAGTTCAAGGTCAAGTCACCAGCTTTGGCTAGGCCCTGGTGACAGCCTGCTCCTGGTTCACAGACAGCCGTCTTCTCGCTGTGTCTTCACATGGCAGAAGGGGTGTGGGAGCTCTCGGGGGCCTCTTGTCGGGGCACTAATCCCATTCACGGGGGCCCCACCACCATGACCTAAGTACCTCCCACCATTACCACCCTGGGGGTGAGGATTTCAACAGATGAATTTGGGGGACACATACATTATCTCTAGCAGATACAACCTTCCTAAAGTTCAATGTCTTGCACTATCACCAACTTTGTCCAGGCCTCAGCAGAAGCTGCTGGGCTCTGCAAAGCATAGATACATACAATGCGGAGGGGGAAGGCTGAGGAGGAACCAGGCCTCGGGTGCTCTGAGGGTGGCAGGAGGACCCCAGCCACAGCCAGGAAGGGACTAGGTGCCCTAGAAACGGTTCCAGCCCAGGGCCGGGGTCACCCGGCAACTTCACCATCCAGAGCCCCTGGCTG
>PVKU01004715.1:0-139954 GCA_004027475.1 Anoura caudifer
TCACGGGTCACAGAGTTCGTGCTGCTGGGATTCCAGCTCAGCGCAGAGACGGAAGTGCTCCTCTTCTGGGTCTTCTCCCTGCTCTACACCTTCAGTCTGTTGGCCAACGGCCTGATCTTGGCGCTCATCTGCCTGGACCAGAGACTGCACACCCCCATGTACTTCTTCCTCTCCCACCTGGCCGTCATTGACGTGTCCTTTGCTTCCAACAATGTCCCCAAGATGCTGGCAAACTTAGTGACCCAGAATAGAACCATCTCCTTTGTCCCATGCATCATGCAGACCTTTTTGTATATAGCTTTTGCTCTCACAGAGTGCCTGATTTTGGTGGCGATGTCCTATGATCGGTACGTGGCCATCTGCCACCCCCTCCAGTACACTGTCATCATGAGCTGGAGTGTGTGCACGGTCCTGGCCGCCACTTCCTGGTTGTGCGGATTTTTCCTGGCTCTGACACATGTGATTCTCCTTCTAAGGCTGCCGTTCTGCGGGCCCCAGGAAGTAAACCACTTCTTCTGTGAGCTCTTGTCTGTCCTTGAGCTGGCCTGTGCTGACACCTGGCTCAATGAAGTTGTCATCTTCGCTGCTTCTGTATTTATCTTAGTCGGGCCCCTCTGCTTGGTGCTGGTCTCCTACATACACATCCTCTGGGCCATCCTGAAGATCCAGTCTGGGGAGGGCCGCAGGAAGGCCTTCTCCACCTGCTCCTCCCACCTGTGCGTGGTCGGGTTCTTCTTTGGCATAGCCATGGTTATTTATATGGTCCCAGAGTCCAGTCAAAAAAAGGAACAAGAGAAAATACTGTCCCTGTTTTACAATCTCTTCAATCCATTGTTAAACCCCCTCATCTACAGCCTGAGGAACGTTCAGGTGAAGGACGCCTTGTGTAGGGCGCTGCAGGTGAGGTCCAGGTGAAGGGTGGACAGAACTTTTGGCTAAGCAGAACCTTTTCTCTTTGAGATGTAGTTTGAGGATGACTTAAAAGTCAGAAAAACTACCTAACAGTAAAGTTTGATATGAGAATGTGAATTGTCCAAGACTGAAGGTGGAGAAAATTTTGATGTGCAAGGATAGTCCCTGAGCAATTTTGTTCAGAGATAAGGCATCTGGACTATGGATTGTATGCTTAATGCTATAAAAATTTATAGAGCCCATTTCTTCAAGAACTAGATTAGTAATGTCTTAAGAAAACATCTTTTGTTGTTGTTGTTGAACTGCAGAAACAGTGTTAACACTTCCCTAAGTAACCAGTTTAATCATAAACATTCACATCACCTGGTAACAGGTGGTAAATTTCAGAGAAATAAACATCCAGAGGAAAAACTTCTTGCTATAGAGAGTAGCTTAATACTTACAATGATTGCAGAGCTGCTTATTTCTATAACACCAACTGAGAATCAAGTGAAGGAAGGAAGGAGATTCACTGTGGGGTAGACAGTAATTTCCAAGTGCGCTAACTAGAGTTGAAAAATATTCAGTGTTGAACAAAAATAAGACGATACTATCTCTCAACTCCTTATAGAAATGTTTCCATTTCTCCTTGGCTTCTGTTTTTATTTTTACCTCCCATTTATGTTTTACAACATACAGAATGAAAAGCAGACTAATTCCCTAGTTACTTCACTTCCATATTATTTCTATACCTCTTGACAAACTATATCAATGATACAGATTCAAGAAGCTCAGAAAAACTCAAGCAGGATATCATATAAAGAAAACCTGTATGTGAACAACAATAAAAAAAGTGAAAAGAAAAAGTAAACTTCACTGAAAATATATTAGTCAAAATACTGAAAATGAAAGATAAATAAAAAGCCTTAAAATTGGCCAAGAAAAAAATGAATTACTCTCAAAGGAACAACAATAAGATCATAGCTGACTTCTTACTAAACACTGTAGAAGCTAAAATTAAAAGTTGTCAATGTAGAATTCTACACACAATGAAGCTGTCCTTTAAACATGAAATCTCTAAACAGAAAAAAGTAGAAAAGAAGGAAAGTTGGAGTATCAGTAAGGAAAAGACATGGTAAACAAAATTATCAGTAAATTCCATAGCCTTTCTTATCATCTTCAGTTTTCTAAATTACATTTGATGGTTCAAAAAGAAAAAAAAACCACAGCATTATCTGGTGTTATTCTAAACTTACATAGAGGAAACACTGAAGAGAATTATAAACTGGAGAGAGTAAAGGGACATAAAAAGAAGTAAGACTTCTATACGTCACTCAAACTGGTTTAAAAAATACCATTAGTTAAATGTGATTATGTACATACAGTATCTAGAGCAACAAGTAACTATACCAACCAGTGAAAAGCTCTACAAAGAGCTATTCTAAAAACACTACAGATAAACCAAAGTGGAATTGTAAGACAAATGTCCAAGTAACCCAAAGGATGGCAAGAAAAATAAACAAAAAAATGGACCTGGAAAATACAAAATGTCAGACTTAACCCCTAAAGTATCAACAATTAGATTAAAGGTAAATGTCTAGATAAGTCAATTTAAAGACAAAAGATGTCAGGGTGTATTAAAAAGCATTACTCTTCCTTCGGTTCCTTGTATGCTGTCTATAAGAAACTCACTTCAAATAAACCAAATAGGCAGACTGACATAAAAGGCTGACAAAAGATGTATCACGCAAACATTAATGAGAGGAAAGGAAAAATGGCTATATTAAATAACAGATAAAGCAAAGAAAACGATCAGAAGCAGACAGGGATATTACATAATGACAAAAGTTTACTCCACCAAGAAGACACAGCAATCTTAAACGTATATGCACAGGGATGCAAAATATGTGATGTAAAAACTGGCAAAATTGTAAGGAGACAGAGACAAATGCACATGTGCTTAGAGACTTCAGCAACCCCATTTCAACAAGGGATAGAACAACTAGACAGAAAATTAGCAAGAATGTGGACGACCTCAACCACCCCAGCCACCAAAAGAATCTAACCAGCATTTATAAAATATTCCATCAATAACAGCAAAATACACATTTTTTTCAAGTGCCGACAGACCACACCAAGATAGACACATTCAAAGCCACAAAAAAAGCTCAAAAATTTTTAAAAGAAATAAAATTTATACAGAATGAGTTCTCGAACTACAACGCAATCAAAATTAAAAGTCAATATAAGAAAGAGGGAAATTGCCAATGCTTGGATATAAAAAAACACTATTGAATAATTTATAAGTCAAAGAAGTCTCAAGGGAGATAAAAAAATACATTGACATGACTGAAAATAGAACATATCAAAGTGCTAGAGGGATAAACGTCGATAAAAGCATACGATAGAAAAGGAAATAGCTCAAAAGAGTAACACATGTTCCTAGCTCAACCACCTAGCAAAAGAAGGGCAAAATACACTCAAAGCAAGCACAGAGTGGGAAATAACGAAGAGTAGAAAAAACCGAAATCTGAAACAGAAAAAACGTTCGGTAGATCAATAAAACAAAAGAGCCGGTCACCTAGAAAGATGCGCGCGCAAGTCCAAGAAAGCGAGGTCAAAGGGCAAGGGGGCGGGGCCTCAACGGCCGGCTAACCGCTCCGGGCGGCCCAGCGCGTGGGACGTCCGCGGCCCGGCCTGGTGTTCAGGGCTCGAAGGCCCGCGACCCGGCGACTGTGCCGCCGCTGGGGGGGGCCCGTCCCCAGGGCGCCTGGGCGCCTCCCCGGGTCCCCGAGGCCAGAGCGCGCTCAGAGCCGGTGCAGGAGCTCCCAATCCCCCCACGGGGCGCCCGCGGCCTGCGGGGAGCGCCCAGCGTCAGGGGCGCCTTCTCCGTGGCCGCCAGCGACACCGGGCCGGTGCGAAGGGGCCTGAGGAGTGGCCACGGCGACCAGACCTGACCCGGTGCTGCGCCCTCTGACTTAGGTCTTTTCTTCGCTTCTCAGCATCTTGGCCACCCAGGGCCGAATCCCCGCCTTCAGAAGCGGGGGCACTTCTTCCCAGGAAAAGGTCTCTCGTCAAAAATCTGAGAAGTGTATAAAAAATAAAAACGTGGCTCAAGGAACCCAGAATCGGAGAAAATGAAACGGAACAGTATGGAAAGGTAGCTTTTCAAAACAAGAGGAAAATAAGCCCCCGTGAGTCACGGTTCTCGGAATCAGAACCCGGCTGGATGTGCTCCGTGAGCTCTAACTACTTTGGCTTCTCTTCTCGTTTTTCGAGATTCCAAGTAAAGCACGGGCTTTTGACCTTTTAGCACACAAGTACTCCGTAACTGCAATTCATAACAATTTACAGTTATTTTCTGTCAATTATATGACCGCCATTGCTGTCTGAGTATCCATTCATCTTTGAGTTGGATTATTTACCACATTACTGAAAAGCCAACAGTTTGAAAACCAGTTTTGAGGTAATTTCGTTTGGGAGTTGTTTAAATGATCAGTGTGTTGATTTTTACTCATTCTGCTTTCAAATGGAAAGTATAACCAAATTCCACAGGACCTGGCCAGACCCACAGGAGCTATAAATGCAGGTTGAAATGAGAGCTGTGATCACAGGAAGTGCCCGATGCCGACAGGTAACGTACATACCTGAGGACGTGTCTGTTGCAGTTAAGAGCTGGCTGTGTTGTGTGTGTCTGTGTCCTTTGTGTGCATTTATGTATTGTGATTGTGTATATGCTTCCAACGAAGAATTAATGAGACATGTAAAGAAATAGGAAAGTATGAGCCATACTCAGGGGGGAAAAAAACAGGCAACAGAAACTGTAAGAGGGACCAGATGCTGGATTTCATAGACACGGGCATCGAAGTGGCCACTCTGAAAATCCGTTCGGTGACCTAATGGAAACTGTGATGAAAGGAGTAGGGCCGTACCGGTTTGGGCCACCATGTCACATTCCCTTAAACCAAAGATTGCATTTTCCAGCTCATGGGTCCAACAGAGGGCAGAGAGACAGCCCAGCACATGGACACACTGTGTCACCCATCATCCTCGGAGCTCGGTTTGTTAGAGACTTTGAACTGCAGTCTACACGATTGTTATCCAAAGGAGGAGATAAGGCACGAAGGATTTGCTTACAGACTTCCTGAGGGTGCGCTCCCACTCCACACGAGCAGGGCCGGGGGAGAGTCCCCACTCTCAGATGCCTCCACTTTTCTGGGGGTACTTGAGGGAAGGGGTGTGGGGGACACTGGTACCACTGTGCAGTTCCCCCTCACATTGTCCCAACTTTCTGTTTTCCTGCCCCAGTGGCAGGGGTGATCCCTAAACAAGACCCTGTAGCTCTACCTGAAAACATGTGTGCCAGAATTCCTGTCGGCTGCTGGGGTGCCTGTGATGTCACCCCATCCTGCAACACTGGGGGTGACAGTGACACAGCTGTATTGCCTGGCGGTTGAGGAGGCCCAGCATTCCTGCCCCTGTGTGACCCTACCCTCTGCGAATGGGGTTGGACTGAGAGACACGTACTCAACTACCCTCCACGTGTAACAGCACAGGCTGGACCTAATATCCCTTCCAATGGAGGGAATCTGAGTGAAAATCAGGGATAAGTGGGGAGAAGGAGGAGGAGGGGCTGAGGGAAAACAAAGGGAGGTAAGCAAATCTAATATTACATCGGAGCCTCAAGAAAGACTCACAGCTGCATATCGATATTGTCTCTCAGCAGTTATACCAGATGCACAAAGGGGTGATGTCATATATTTGCTCAAACCACCTTGTGTTTGGAAGCTGACAAGGTCAAATGGAAGCAGGCCATCCTGAGTGGCCTTTACTAGGACACACCGTGGTCACATGACAGGGTGACAAACTGGACCAGTTGTTGGTGGATGGATGGAATTCCGGCTAGGTAGCAGTGACTTTTGACTCCTGTTTTTTAGGCTGCTTCTACCACACTGACGCTCCTTTAGGAAGAGGTTTCCAGGAACCAGTCTCCACGTGGCCATCGGACTGTGCGTTGTTCCATTCTCAGCTGGCTGATCACAGTGTAACTGCTCACCTTGCTGATTGAATGCTCAGAAAAGTCCCTGGTTTAATGGACCAAAGGCACCAGCTGGGGTGCTGGGCACAGGTACGTATTTATTTTGTGGGTAGAAAGCTATTGAACAGAACAGAAGAAGACAATGGGTCACTGTGGGAACAAAACATAGACTTCACATGGTAGGAACGAATTCCCTGCGAAGGGGCCCCATGTGGCAGGAGGACTTTTCTAGGAGGCCTTGTGGTATGCCCAGACAAAGTTACACTGAGGTGGGACTACCATTTATCTAGCAGTAATATGGGGGACCTTGTTTGTGTGGGGTAACAAAACATACCTTGCAACTGCACTCATGCCCTTGGTATACAACGGAAATGACCAGCATGGCGGATTGTCCCCCAAAACAGAATGAAAGGGCTTTGGGAGAGACAGGTGACTCTCGTGGCATCACTGGAGAAGCTGAGTTTACTTTTGATGAGGAGGAAGGGTTCATGGAAAAAGACTTGTTACCTGGAATGAGCAGATTAGGAAGAAGTCTCTTTCCGGAGGAAGGCCAGGAGTCAGCCTGGAAGTACGTTGAGACGTCAGTGAACTGGGTCAGGTGGGCCCAACAGATAACGCTGAGTACTCCTCACACGGAGTCCTGACCCAACAGGACCTCCTGACTGTTTGATATAAATGGAGGCAAAAGTAACTGTGGGGCAATGACCATTCTAGCTGCTGAGGCGCAAGGGGTGCCCTCGGGGAGACCTTACAGACCTTGGAACTTGTTCAGGTTTGCTGGAGGCACTCATGATTTTCACTGAGGCACTGTGACTGCCCTCTCCCCAAGAAGAGGTCAGAAGAAGATGTAACCTGCAGTACCATGGGTGGGAAAAGGAATTCTTTTGAATGACATAGTGTCCTCACCATTCGGTGGTGGTGCTGCGGGGAGAGCGGAAGTGGGCCCCTCTCTGTCACAACACCGTAGAGGCTAGTCCAGGGCAAGCTTTGTCTGCAGCTGACCTGTAGTCCAGGAATAAGTGAATTGTGTCTAATTATAATAAAACGAGTTCATAGTAATGATCTGGTGTATGGACGAGGGCCAAATCTGTTGGAAAGATATCAGCAAGACCTTTGTAATCCTTACAGATTTGTTCTGTATCGAAAGGGAATGTACCATGATCATACTATGACATGATGTGACATTGGCATTGTTGTTAAGATCCAACTACCTCACGTAAATAAGTCGTATGGAATATTGATCCTGATGGTCAAAAGTATCAGAAGGTCGGGTTAAAGCCTCCTCAGAATGTGACACCAGTGGCGAATGCAGCCCCAGGAAGACGGTGATCTAGCTACCTGCTCATTCCTGTGCCTGAGAGTTCTGCACAGGTTACTGCAAGGCAGGAATAACACAGCCAAAGGGGAGCAGGTACCAATCAAGTTAGCACAAAACTATGAGAACGTGTGCCATGGCTTTATACAGGATGCAGCTGTCTCTCCCAGTTCTCCCTGCGCCGCAGTGGCTCCTCCAGGTGTGGGGCGCAGCCACGCTGGGCCGTGTTTCTTATGCTAAATAAGCCATCACTGCGTCTGCTGTGTACGTGCCCCCTAAACCTAGAAGCCCAGGGGGTCCGTGCATTCTGCTGTAGAAGGTCCATGGGCCAGGTGGGCGGAAGGGCAGCCAACTGTTCACTCAGGTACGTTTACGTAAATTGAAAATGAAAAGACACTTCCAAACATTCTAATCCTGTCCCTGAGAGTGAGGTACAGAAACGGAAATTGTGTTCTTCTGAGGTGGGATTCAGAGCTGCCTGGACGGTTTGGGGTGGGAGTTCTGGGGGCAGGTGCCCTGATAACGAAGACGGTGGGGACAGGGGCATCTCCCTAAGGACCATCGCAGCATGTAAGGAGTGGGGACACGGCACAGCGGGTAAGAAAAGACTCTGGGCAGGTGGGATTCTGAGAAAGGCCTCCCAAGTTCCTTGCCCCCTCACCTAATCCAGCCCTGGTCTGGGGACTGCTCAGAAGGGATGTTGTGGACTAACTGATCCTAAACCCGGGAGGCCGTGGGGGTGGGCTGCACCCAGTCAGGGGAGCCTCCTAAGAGCAGAGGTCCCCTGCCTGTCCCCTGGAAGAGGAGGAAGTCAGAGGGGGAAGTGAAGAGTGAGGGTGGAGGGGCTGCAGGCAGGGTCACAGATGGGGTTGCACACCGGCCGGAGCCTGGTCTGCGCCTGCGAGTCCTGCCCCGAGAATCCAGCCGAGCCCCACAGGCCTCCCGCCCGTGGGAACCGCAAGAGAGAATAGGACACACGGGGCCGGTGGCAGCCCTTTCACACGTTTGTGTTCCTCCGCCGCAGCGATAGGAGACTGAGACACGGCTGAGGTCCGGTAGAACGCGCTCGCTTCCAGCTCTGGCCCTTGTCAGACCCGTCGTCTGTCACTCCATGCAGGGCCCCCCTGAACCCTGAAAAATCACTAAGGACCCGAAGACACTTTATTTATGTGGTTCTGAGCGTGTCAGATAGAAATGAAAACTGAGAGTTTATTAAATTTGTGCTTTTAATTCATTTAGAATGATTTCCGTTGTGTGTTAACATAAGAATGGATTTTGATGATACCTGTCTTGTATAAAACAAAAACAGTGAGAAGAGCGGCTGTGTTTTATGGTTCTGAAATCCTTTGAGTGCCGGCTGAGCAGGGAACAGGCAGTTGACATCTTCTGCGTTCTCTCTGCTGCCGAATTGCACGCCGTGTTGCCTCCCGAAAGCCCCACTGTGCGCTCCTGAGAGCGCGGATGAAGGAGGCAGAGTGTCTGAGTATTACTGTGGGAACAGTTCGGACCCGCAGGGCCTTGGAAAGGTTCTCGGAGACTCCCTGTGGTCCCCGGGCCACACCCGGAGGACTCCTAACAGTGCGTCCAGACTTCGAGCTCCCCGTCTGTAAGGTGAAGGTTAGGATCAGATTGAACTGTGTGGTTTGGCACGTTTTCTGAAACGTAAGAAGGACTCAGTAATTGTTGCTCATGGATGTTATGATCCTTCCTCCTCTGTGCCTAGGAACCCTGAGTGCGGACGGCGACACCTCCTGGCGTGGGGGGCTAGTTCTCTCTCAGGGTCGCCCTAACAGGGTCCATGGAACCCCACCCTCTACAAGGTGTAGAGCAGCACGCATGCATAACGCTGATCATTTCCAGAGCGTGGCTGCCGTCATTCGTGGATTCTGTCTCGGGGTTAAAGCCCCAGAGATCGCTGCACGTTCACATAGAAGCAGCTCAGGTAACAGCCGCCCTGCCTGGTCCCCAGCCTCGTCCTCCGGGGACAGTCAGACCCCATCTCCGCTCTCCCCCAGACAGGGAATTCAGAGAGTTTTTGCTTTTCCTGTAGGGAGAAGGTAACTAGGCAGAGTATCTTCTGGTCCTTGTGGGAGTCTGAACTCTCAGTAGAAACTCCAGAAGGCTTTTAGTTCGTCTGATTCTCAAATGGAAGCTCTGCCCCTGGGGTTCTCTGAAGGACCTGCAGCAAGACCTGCAGCCCCTCCAGAAGCTGCAGAGGGGCAGGCTGCTGCCCCTGTTCACAGGGGCACCTCTCACCTCCCTGGGGTTTATTCCAGGTCAGAGTAGCTGCTGGTGAGGAAATCCCTCGCAAAAGAGACTGATTTGTGCTGGGAGCTGGAGTTCAGTGTGGGCAGGTGAGCCGGACAGGAGAGCAGCAGACACCCCTGTGGCTGCGTGCAGGAGACTGGCATTGCCGCGTGCTCCTTCCTCCTGACTCCCATGGGGTCCTGTGGGTCGGTGGAACCGGTGCTTAACATACACATTTTTTTTTTAACTAAAAATGACAATCATCTATTTAACAAACAAATCCTGAGTGCCTATTTCATCTAGAACTTTACTAATTGTTATAAAGATGTGTAAGACATATAAAGATAAAAAGTTAATTATTTGGTGAGAGGGAATCCAGCTTAAATTAGTGACATTGGGTCTGACTCTCCTTTCATCTCAGATATGTCCCGAAGTTTACCCCTTATAGTGAGGATGTAACTGTTGTTGTTGGCCAAGCCTGCATCATATTTGGTTTCTGAAGAGCCCCCCACATCACCTGGCCCAACTCCCAAGGGTAGAAAGACCCACTATTCAGGCTGTCTGACAGCCAGCCTTTCATCGGGGCCCAGAAACGATCAAGCAGGCGGCCACCTCTCTCTCTCTGTCGTAACTGGCTGCACCCTACGATGTCGTATTTCAAGTGAGGAGGGTGTGGTGCCCTGCAACACCCGGTGGGGGTTGGAGAGTGAGGGCAGTGGTCGGCCCAGTGTGTCAGCACACGGGTGTGTTTGCACGACCCATTTGCATTTCCCACCTGAGCGCACACCAGTCTGAGAATGCTCAGTTACTGAGACCTGACTGCACTCCCCCAAGGGATAGACAGTAATTCTCAGCAGTTTTAAAATTACCGAATTCATCCACACTCATAAGCCTTACAGAATGTGTGAATTAAAATTATATCCATGGTCTTAAGAGATGAAACTCAGAATTATTTGGGAGCACACGGTCCGCTCCCCTGAAGCCTCACTGTAGGCCTGTGTGGAGCAGCGGGGCTGGGTGATGTTCACTGTGTTAAAGTAATCGTTTAACTTGTCATTGCTGCAGAGGTACGAGCCTTCTCCCCTTGTTCATAAACAGTGAAGAGTCATGTAAATACAGGTGCCGTTCACATAGAAAACAGGGGCTCCCCTCAAGCCAGAAACTGGAATTGAGAAATCATCAGATGAGACACTAATGAGAAACCCGTGTCTCTTGCTGTTAATAACCTAGATGTAAAGACGCCTAAGAGGAAATCCAGAGGCTGGTGTTAGGGTTGTTTCTTTCACATGGATCATGTGGAACCTGGGGTGGAGGGGGTAGGACACAAAATCATGTCACATAAAATGTGTCAGTTCCTTCAGATAAGACGGTAAATAGCTCAGGTGGCAGGTAGAATGAGAGGAAGAGGGATTTTCAGCCTGGTGACCGAATAGCTGCGCACATTGTAAGTCAGGCTGTTCTAAGCTCTGTGCAGCATTTAACACCCATCCCAGTTAAGAGTGAACTGAAGGAAGGGAAGACCAGCAGGCTTTCACCTGAGAGTGAGGAGAGAACCAGCGCCCCCTGGCAGCCAGCTTGGTCGGAGCAGCCTGCAAAGCAGGAGGAGCCAACAGCAGAGGTGAATTCAGGGGTGCAGGGGGCAGGACTGTGGACTTAGACACCCTTCCCACTGGGCGATTTCTGACAGCGCTGAGTCCTCCTACCGCTGGGATTTTATTGTTTGGTCTTTCGATGCCTAGAGATGGAGCGATACGTGAACACAGATACATAAATTGTGTGACTGATTTCACTGAGCACTGTCAAATCTCAGAATCTACTAGAAGGATTCATGGGTTCAAAATTTACTCACTGAAGCATTACATCGCACAAACCTAATGAGATAATAAATAAAGTATTTATACTCAAGGAAATAGTGTGCAGCTGTTCACAGCATGTTGCCCAGAAATATTTTGACATGGGAAGTAGTTTCTGATATGTTTCCAAATGAAAGAAGTAGGTCAACTAGCAACATTGGTTGATATATATAAAAAATACATATATTTAAATTCCTGATACATATGAAAATGTACAGTAAAATGGTATAACTATATACAAATTATTAATAATGCTTATTTGTATTTTTTTCAGGCTATTACCTCTTCAGTCTTAAATAGAGTTTCATAATGTTTTTCTAAGAAAGTTTTGAAACTTGATGTCAGATGCTCATACAAGGTAAGAACCACCGTATCCACACAATGGCCCATATTCTTAAACTTCAGTCTTTAAAATGTTTGATTCTGTGATTTTCTAAGTAGGAATAAAACGAGAATAATATAAACTTGATAATTAATAAGGTATTAGTTATAAATATATATTTTGCCTAAAAATAAACTACTAAATAATATCAAGACCATTTTCTCCAATGCTAATGTTAATTTAGTGAAATAATTTGATTCCGTAAAAGGGAAGTCAGGTAAGCTGTTTTCAATTTTCAGAAACATGAGAATGTGTTATCCCAGGAACAATTTGTATTCCTTGCCAAATTTTATGCTTGCTGTTTTAAAACAGGACATCGGAAATGTGACAAAAGTCATGATAAAAGTATAAGTTATGGAAATTAAGATACTGGTTTATGAATATGATTCTCCCCTAAGTAATCAGACCCTTTTGGAGAAGTGTCTACATCCGTGGTTGAAGTGGGGAATGCATAAGGAAAGTGCGAAACAGCCATCAGAAGTGAGGAAGTGCTCAAAAATCATGGAGACATGTTAAAAAACGAAAGGGCAAGCTTAGACGGTCCATATGTAGAATAATTGGGCATGAGCAAATAATAAGTAATTATAATCGCTTGATTAAAAATTCTCTTCTTTCATGGAGATTGCCAGTACATTCCAGTTAAAGGAGATAGACAATACATACAGTCGATAAGCAGTATATGTAGCCTGTGCGTGGTGTTCATTGCTGTAGAGAAAAGCGAAACGGGAAGGTAGCTAGAGGAGACGGGGGTGACTGGAGGCTTTGGCAGAGCCCTGCGTAGAGCACACGCTCGCGCTCCGTGAAGGAATTCCTAATACTTCAGAGTTTGCATCGCTGTTATAACTGGCATTTTATTTATTTTTTAGTTGGTCATTGCTGATGTGCAGAAATGCTCTTGATTTCTGCGAGGTGGTCTTGTATCTGGTTCTCTCTTGTTAAGTCTAGGAGATTGTTGACGTTTTTCCCTAGCTGTGTAAGCATAGCCCCTGTAAATGGTGATCGTTTTCCTTATATCTCGGTACATCTTCATCTGTTCTCTCATTCACAGGCCAGGACCTCCAATGCCAGACAGTGGCTGTGAGGGCAGGTGTCCCTTCTTGTGCCTGATCCGAAGCAAGCCTGTAGGTTCTCCATTACCTGCACTACTTGCTGTGGGTTTAGGGCATTTTACCTTTACTAAGTTAAGTTTCTGAGAATGAAGTGTAATAAAGTGAGGGAGTGCCTGCCCTACTATATAGCAAAACATATAATAAAGTAACTACAATTAAAACTGGTATTAGGCCCTGCCTGGGTAGCTTGGTTGGTTGGAGTGTCGTCCCTTACACCAAAAGGTTGCAGATTTGATTCCTGGTCGGGGCGCCTACAGGAAGCAGCTGACTAATGTCTCCCCCTACCCCCTGTCCTCCCATCTCCCTTCTTCTCTCTCTAAAATCAGTAAACATATCCTTGGGTGAGGATTAAAAAATGACTGTGGTATGGGTGTAGAAAAAGACATGCATCAGTGAATTAAAACCCCCAAAGAAACTTTCGTGTATAGGAATTTGGTATACCATGGGTGTATAATTTGAAGTTAATTTAGGGAAATACATTGTACTAAATGAATGATGTGTTTTTTCCTAGGGTATTACCTCTTTAGTCTGTTAAATAGTTTCAGTGGGTTCCTCAATGGTGGTTGCGTGGGTGGAAGTTATACTCATCTCCTCCCAGGATCAAATCTGAGTTACAGCTAAATTATGGGACAGTTATCCTGAATAACCAACTGAAGACTAGATGGACAGAAGTCTTACAACTACGCAGATACAGAAGAATCCACGTCGAGACCGGTAGGAGGTGCTGGGATGCAAAGAATGCTGGCCCTGCAGCTGCGTGTGGCGGTTGGGGTTCCAGGGGGTTGGCTTAGCTGCAGAAGTCTTCCCTGTGGAGCGAGGGGTCTCATCTTCATGCCAGGCTCCCTGACCTGGAAGAGGAGTCCACATAACGTCTGGCTGGGAAAATCAGTGGGGATTTCATCTGCGAGGGTGAGAAAGGAGACTGCTTGAAAAACAGATGCCCCCTTAGAAGGCCAGCACACAAATGTGTCTCATTTGTGTCTCATTCATGGACACTTGGCAGCTCAGAACAGATGAGTCATGTGAGGAGGAATGGTATGTGTGGCTTTGTGGAGAGGGGCTGAAGGGACCACCTCTAGGCTAAGTCTCTGTTCCCCATTGCACACAAATGTGTCTCATTCATGGACACTTGGCAGCTCAGAACAGATGAGTCATGTGAGGAGGAATGGTATGTGTGGCTTTGTGGAGAGGGGCTGAAGGGACCACCTCTAGGCTAAGTCTCTGTTCCCCATTGCCCACATCTTTCCTGGATCTGTCTTTCCTGGAACAAGCAATTCCCTCCAAGGCATCAGCCTGAGGAGATGCACTAGCCCCTCCCTCTTACTCTGTGGGGACCTGCCCTGCCAAATTTGCACCCTGTGGCGGAATCAGCTAGTTGTGCGTACCCTGGGCTCACTCAGTCTTCCTTGGAAGCCTCTCTGGAAGGTCCAGGCAGAGGTAGGGACTGTCAGACATGCACATAGAGAGACTGAATGGAGTGGTTTTAGGGTGAGGGCCAAATTTTTCCCTGCATGTCAAACCAGCACCCCCCATCCCCAGTGGCATCAGCCTGGGAAGATGTGCTAGCCTCATGCTTCTGGCTTCCTGAAGCCTGGTCCTGCCAAGTTTGCACTTGGTCCTGCTAAGGAGTGTCCTTGCTGTGGTCAGCCTGGGGCGGTTTTGCAGTCTTTTTTGAGGGTCTCTTGAGGAGATGTGGGCAGACTTGGGGAGTGTCAGAGACACAGGGAGACTGCAGTTGTGTGGCCCCATTCCTGTGCAGGGTTCTCCCTCTGCGCAGCCAAAGCATAATCTGTTTTAGCTTAATGAACTCTGTTGTTCTCACCCTGAGGGGTCTCTGAGACCCTGGTCCGTACAAAGGTCCTCAGGCACGTGGTGGCTGGCTTTGGTGTACCCTGAGACTTTTGCTGAGTAGCACGTGCACTGAGCTTGAATCTCTATCAACCTGGTGAACACCACTTACCCCTAGCTGGTGACTCAGTGAGAACCTGTCTCTCTCAACTCATGTACCACCAGAGGCGTTTTGAGTGGCTGAGCCTAATAGGCAGCTGGGAGGCAGAGCTGGATCTCAGGGCACCTTGGGCCTTTTGATGATCTTCCCCAGGCTCAGTACTGGTGGAAGCTGGCTTTGGTAAGCAGCTTGACACCATCCATGCACACCAGGCACAGCAGAGGCAGCCGCCAACCATAGATCATTTTATAGCTTTAAATAGGTAGTGTAGGGACAGTCATAAACAGTGTCTGACATTGAGCTGCACCGGAGTCCTTTCAAAGGACCCAGAACCAACACGCCCAGTGGATGGCTTCAGACCACATCAGAGCTTGACCTAATAAGCTACACGAGCAACACACCCAAAGAGAGATCTTGGCAGACCAAGACCAAACACTGCTGGGGTAAATTCTGCTTTGCAAATCAGCCACTACACAGCAGCTCATACCTTGTGGTCAGGGTCAGCCCTCACAGTCAGCCAACCTAAGTGTCAACCCTGCCCCCAAACAGGTCATCAGCAGTTAAGACTCAGCTGTAACAGGATGGCTCACATAACCCACACAAGGGACATTCCTGGAGCACCTAGCTTAGGTGATCAGAGAGATTGTGCTACTGAGCCCATGAGAAACTTATTATAAGGCCACTCTACCAAGAATAGGAGACATAGCAGACCAACCTGATGCATAAAAACAAGTGCAGAGGGGTAGCCAAAGTGGGCAAACCTGCCCCAATGAAAGAACAGGAGAAATTTGTAGAAAAAGAAATAAATGGAATAGAGGCAAACAGTGTTTTAGATACAGAGTTCAAAGTAGCTGTCAGGATTCTCCAGGAACTTAGGGACCCAATGGGTGAACTCAGTGAGATCTAAAAGAGATAGTAAGCATAAGAAAGGACATAGAAACCATAAAAAAAGTAAAAAATGCAGAATACAATATCTGAAGTTAATAAACTAGAAGGAATCAACAGCAGATTAAATGAAAAAGAGATTTGAATCAGCATTTCGGGAGACACAGTAGCAGAAAAAACTCAATCAGAGCAGAAAAAAGAGAGAGAGAAAGAAAAAACCCCAATAGTTTAAGGGACCTCTGGGGCAACATGAAGCATAACAGCATTTTAGGGGTACCAGAAGGAAGAAAGAGAGAAAAATATTGAGAGCCTGTTTAAAGAAATAATGACTGAAAACTTTCCTAGCCTGGTAAAGGAAAAAGACAAGTCCAGGAAGTACAGAGTCCCAAACAAGATGAACCCAAAGAGGACCACACCAAGACACATCTTAATTAAAATGGCAAAGTTTAAAGACAAACAAAGAATCTTAAAAGCAGCAAGAGAAAGACAGTTACCTACAAGAGAGTTCCCATAAGACTGCAGCTGATTTCTCAACAGGAACATTTCAGGACATAAAGGATTGGCATGAAATATTCACAGTGATGAAAAGTAAGGATCCACAACCAAGAGTACTCTACCCAGCAAGGCTATCATTTAAAACTGAAGAAGTTAGTTATAAAGAGATTCACAGATAAAAATCAAAATAAAAACTCCCAAACCAACAATAACAACAAACTAAAGGAATTCAACACCACCAAAACCAGCATTACAAGAAATATTGAAGGGAATTCTTTAAGAAGAAGGAAAAAAAGTGGAACATAAATATATATAATAAACTGACAATAAATATGTACCTATCAATAATCAGTTTCAGTGTAGATGGATTAAATGCTCCATCAAGAGATAGGTAGCTGACTGGATCAGGAAACAAGATCCATATATATGCTGTCAATAAGACCCACTTCTGATCAAAAGATATACATGGTCTGAGAGTAAAGTGATGCAAAAAGATGTTATGCACATGGAAATGATAAAAAGTTGGGGTAGCAATACTTACATAAGAGAAAGTAGACTTTAAAACAAAGTCTGTAATAAGAGACAAAGGAGGAAATTACATAATGATAAATCAGTCCCACAACAGGATGTAATTCTTGTAAACGTGCACCCAACGTAGGAGCACCTAAATATGTAAACCAAACTTGATGGGCATAAATGAAGAACTCAACATTAATACACAGATACTAGGGAACTTTAACACTCCATTGACATCGATGGATAGATCCTCCAGATGTGAAATTAACAAAGAAAAAGAGCAGTCCTAAAGGACATACCAGATCACATGGATGTAAATTGATATTTTCAGAGCATTTCATCCCAAAGCAACAGACTACACATTCTTTTTCCAGTGCACATGGGACAGTTTCCCGGATAAACCACATGTTAGACCACAAAACAAGTCTTAATAAATTTAAGAGGATTGAAATCACATCACACATCTCAAACCATAGTGGTATGAAACTAGAAACTGGTTAAAAGGAAAAAAAAAACCCCTGAAAAATGCACAAACACATGGAGGCTAAATGACATGTTACTAAACAATGAATGGGTTAACAATGTAATCAAGGAAGAACTTGAAAGATACCTTGAGCCAAATGAAAATGAAAACAAAAACCCCAAATTTATGGGACACAGCAAAAGTGGCCCTAAGAGGGAAATTCTTAGTAATACAGGCCTACCTTAAGAAGCAAGAAAAATCTCAAACAATCTAACGTTACACATAAAGGAACTAAAAAAAGAAAAACAACAAACAAATCCCAAAGTGAATAGAAGGAAGAAAATAATATAAGATTGGAGCCAAAATAAATGAAATAGTGTCTAAAAAAAGTTAACAATGAAACCAAGAGTTGGTTCTTTGAAAAGATAAAGATTGCTAAACCTTTAATTAAACTCATCAAGAAAAAATGAGAGAGGACACAAATAAATAAAATTAGAAATGAAAGATGATAACAACTTGATACCACAGAAATTCAAAGGATTATAAGTAAATATAATGAACAGAAATATGCCCACAAATTAGAAAATCTGAAAGAAATGGACAAATTTGTAGAAACACAATCTTCCAAGACTGAATCAAAAAGAAAAATCTGAACAGAACAATTAAAACTGATGAAACCAAAGTATAATAAAGTTCCAAATAGACAAAGGTCCTGGAGCATATGGCTTCAAAGGTAAATTTTACCAAATGTTCAAAGATTAACACCTACACTTTTCGAACTAGTCCAAAAATTCAAGAGGGAAGAAGAATCCCAATCTCACTTCACAAGGCCAGAATTATCTAATTCCAAAACCAGATAGAGACACTAAAGAGAAAGATAATTATGGGTTAATAAGCCTGGTGAACTTAAATGCAAAAATACTCAATTAAATATTATCGCACTGAATTCAGCAGTACATTAAAAAGGTCACACACCATGATTGAGTGGGATTTATTCTTAGGATGCAAGTTTGGTTCAATATTTACAAATCAATTAACATGATACAGTGCATAAACAAAATGAAGAATAAAAATCATGATGATATCCATAGTTGCAGAAAAAGCATTCATCAAGACCCAGTACCCATTTATAATAAAAACTCAGCAAAGTGGGGGTGGAGGGAACATCACATAATAAAGGCTGCATATGGCAAAGCCACCTGAGGGCCTGCAAGCCTGGGAATGGTGTTCTACCCTCCCATGGCCTTCCCATCACCTCTCCTCTGGTGGTAGAGATACGTGCGCTCCAGCTGACTGGAGTTAAGGTGGGACCAGCTGTGTATCCGAGCACCGAGGTGGTGCCTGCTCCCCCTACTGCAGTAGCCAGATGGATCCCCTTCATGTGGCCACATGAGATGTAGACGCTCTGGATGCCTGTGAATGAGTTTGGTCTGGGGTGGACATACCCCGCAGCTCTCACCGTCCATGGGAGATGCAGGTTCCCTAAACACAAGTCAGTCTAGAGATGTGCTGGCAATGGTGAGCTTCTGTCAGCTGTTTGACGCATCTTGGTGGCAATGCCAACACCAGCAGTAGTGGATGTGTCAATGGGGAGAACACGTGGATTGTCAACCTTAGGAAGCTTGGCGTTGACAGTGGTATCAAATGTGGGACCTGGCCATTGCAAACCTGCACTACCTGAGAGCATTCGGCTGCCTCTGGCAGGCTGGGCTGTGGAAGTTAGGCCCATGTTTTTGTGGAGATGGTACCACTTTTCCAAAAATTGAAGACTCTTTAGGCTCCTGCCAATCATTTGCTTCAGATGTGGGCTGAGAGGCGGTTTCTGGATCCAAGGGAGAGTTGGAAAAGTGGGTCTCTCTGCTGACTAATGTTTTGAATAAATGGGTGGAGACATCAGCAGAGGGAATGCTGCCTTTTGATGCTGAGTTCTTAGACTTACAGTGCCGTGTGCAATGGGAAGTGGTTCTTCCTGGAGACACGAAGAGAATGGAAAAATCACAGCCTGAAAATGAAGAGAAATGTTTCCAGCACAGGGGTCCATGGCAGGGTTGAATTAGGCTGAGGTTCTGTCTCCTGGAACACAGGTGACCGCAGAACCCATAAAAGCTAGTCCAGTGCTAATGGGAGTACTGGGTTGAGAATTTTTCTTCTGCTGAGCACCAGGGCTCCATAATGTGGGCTGAGCAGTGGTTTGGGAGCCAATACTATAGTGTCGGTTGGGGCAGGTGGCTGTCAATTCTGCCTCTGGCTTGCTGGGCTGCAGGATAAGTTAAGCGCGCACCTTTGTGCTGATGGTACCGCATTTTTCAACATGAAGGAGTATTAGGCTACCGTCCATCCTTGGCCCCAGATGTGGGCTTAGAGGAGGTTTCTGGGTCCAAAGGGAAGGTTGGAAACGTGTCCCTCTGCTGTTCAAGTTGATGGTTTCATATGGTGCAGGGGCCCTTCAGTGCAGAAGGGCTGGTGGAGAACATGCCAGGGTGCCCCAGCTTCATAGCATTGCATCTGGGCAAATTGGAGGAGTCTCATACGACAGTCTGGAGAAAATCTAAAAAAGATAGAAGTATGGGAATGGTGTCCGGGTTAATCACCTTAGGATGTAAAGCAGGCTTAAATGTCAAACATGCCGAAGCCTAGGTCGTGGTTATGGAAAGGATGGCCGTAAAGGAGGCGGGTTTGGGACTGTAAACTGGTGTGCTTTCAGAAGGGACTGGATGATGGCTGGCTAAGGCAAAAGGAGAGGGAGGATCTACACCCATTGTTGGGGATTCATTTCCCTGGGAGGGCCACTGGAAAAAGAAGAAGGCTGAGCTCCTAAGAGCTGTGGAGTGGTCAGAAATGGGAGCTGCTGTGGTTATGAATGAATGAGCATTCTCTTGAAGTGGAACTCCCAAAATGCTATTAGAGTGAAGAGACTCAGTGTGAGCAGCAAGAGGAGAGTGAGGGGGAATGTGTCTCTTGTTTCCTGATCAATATTGGATGTCAGAGAAGGTACAGGAACAAACCTGGCAAGCTGAGTGGGTGGTCTTCACCCAGCACATCCTTCGTGGGTCTCCCACAGCAGGGAGCCACATGGGGTTGGGTCAGAGAGTGCTGCTGCATCTGACTCAGGTTCAGAGGAGGTAGGACAGCTCCCCCAGGGCTGTGTGAGGTTGTGACCCCTGGCCTTTGGGGGAGGAGCCCCTGGGAGACAGCGGGGCATCCTCACTCAGGCTGTCTTGTGGGTGCTTGGGATGCAGGTCCAAGGGTCCAGGACTGTACGCGCTAGAAGTTAGGGCTTTGTTGGTCAGTGGTGTCCTAGATGTCAATGATAGATCTAACTTGCATGGGGACTGTCTTGATTGTTCTTTTTTGTTCTCTGCATGATTCTCTTGGTTCTTTGGGGGCTCTTCCTGGACCTTCCCCTTCATCTCCTTTGGGGAAGAAAGTGGGTGGTTCTGGATGGTCCTGGTTTCACAGCCTTGACTTAACTGCTCAGGTGGTGAACGCGGGAGAGAAAATATGTGCCCTGGAGGAGGGATGGGGGTAGTTCTCGAGTGTCCACACATCATGGAATTAGGAGCACACAGCACGGGCTTCTCTGGAGGGTTTTCCAGGTCACTGATGGGAGGATCCCCAGAGGGGACCCCATGGCCTTAGGTGGAGGATACCGCCTCATGGGCTGGATGTAACGGCCAGGCGGTAAAGGGGCCCGATCCTGATGGAACATCCCGTGATTAGGGCCCAGGGCAGGTTCAGGAGAAGCAGAGTGGTCCTGGTCGCGGGGGCTTCATCATGGATGAAGGGAAAAATGAGCAGGTGATGATCACCAGTAGAAAAATGGAAGCTGTGGCCTGAGAATTGAAGTTTGTGAAGCAAATTTTCCACCGAGAGCATGGTTTTGTACCAAATAACAGAATAGAGCAGGATACTGGGGGAGCTTCTTCCTTGCTCAATGCTGCCTGTGGCTGGTAGGGCTGGCAGTGAAGGTAGACCCACACATTTGTGTTGACAGTACCACTTTTTTAAAAGTGAAGAATTTTTCAGCTGCTGGCCAGCATTGGCTTCAGATGTTTCTGGAGAGGTGGCTGCTGGGCCCAAGGGCAGGTTGGAAACCTAGGTTCTACTGCCGACTGGCTTTATAAGTAAATAGGTGATAACTTGAGCAGAGCGAATGCTGCCTCTGGGTGCTCTGTTCTCAGAGTTAGGTAGTGCCGTGGGCCATGGGAAGTGGTTCTTCTTGGAGACACAGTGAGAATGGATAATAATAGCCTGGGGAAAAAAGAAATGTCCACAGCACAGGTGTCCAGCAGGGTTGAAGTTTGCAGAGGGCTTGTCTGCTGGAGCACAGGTGACTGCAGAACCCATGAGGTGTAGTCTGGTGCTAACTGGAGTACTGGACTGAGAAGCTCTCTTCTGCTGGAAGTTGGGACTGTGTTGGTCTCCAGTGACTTAGATGGTTCATAATTTGGGTTCCTGATCTGGGCTGTGGGTGGTTTGGGGGGCCATATGATTGTTTATGTTAGGGCAGGGTTCCCTCAGTTTTGCCTGTGGCTGGCTGAGCTGCAGGAGAAGTTAGGTGCACACCTTTGTGCTGATTGTACCACTTTTTTTTTTAACATTAAAGACTTTTTAGGCTACTGCTATTATTGGTCCTAGATGTAGGCTGATTGTAGATCCTGGGGTCCAGGGATGGGTGGAAACTTAGGTTTCTCTGCTGGCTATTTTGATGGTTCTTATTTCACAAGATTCCTTAACACAGATGGGCCAGTGGAGAAGGCTGCGGTGTGCCTCGGCTGCACACTGCATTGGACCTGGGAATCAGGGAGGGGTCTCACCTGGGAACCTGGAGAAGATCTGATTGGGACAGCACAGGAAGGGGGATGGTGTCCATGTTGGTGACGTCAGGGTCTAACATAGGCTCAGAGGTCAGAGATGCAGAGGCCTTGGTTGTGATGGAGGAAGGGATGGCCATACAGGAGATGGGTTTGGGAGTGTAAACTGGTGTACTTCCCAGGGGACTAGGACTGTACTTCCTAAGGGACTGGCTAAGACAAGAGGAAGGGGAGGATCTACACTCATTGTTGTGGGGACTCATTTCCACAAAGCACCACAGGAAGAAGAAGCTGAGGTCCTAGTGGGTATGTGGAGTCAAAAATGGGAGCTGCTGTGGTTATGAATGAACGAACAAGGACCGCATTCCCTTGAAGTAGAATTCCCAAAATGCGATTAGAATGAAGAGACTCAGTGTGATCAGTGAGAGATGGGTGAGGGAATGTGTCTCTTGTTTCCTGATCAATATTGGATGTCGGAGAAGGTGCAGGGACACACAGGTCCGGGGGGGAGCCACATCGTTGGTATTAGCAGGGACCTGTGAAATTTGAGTGACCCAGGGCAGGTGTGTGGCGAAGACAAAGAAGGGGGAGTCTGAGTGGCACCGCAGGCAGCTGTGAGCTCCATTTTCTTCTCCAAGTTCTTGTCCCACTGACACACTCAGTGTTCTCGCAGGTGAGCAGGGTTTGTCTAGAGAAATGCAAGAAGTGTAGGTTGGGGGGCAAGGTCCCACCGCAGTACCTAACGTGCCGAGGAGGTGTTTTGTGTGCAGGGCTTCCTGCTGGCAGAGGCCAGTGGAGAACAGGTAATCGATGAACAGTCTGTAGGACATGGTGCATGTCCTTCCCCAACTTCCGTGAACCTGGCAAGCTGAGTGGGTGGTCTTCACCCAGCATGTTCTTTGCATGTCTCTGGCATGGGGTTGGGTCAGAGAACACTGCTGCATCTGACTTAGGCTTCAGGGGAGGCAGGACAGCCCCCCCAGGGCTGTGGGAGCTTGTGACCCCCTGGCCTTCAGGGGAGGAGCCTCTGGGAAACAGCAGGGCATCCCCACTCAGGCTGTCTTCTGGGTACATGACTGCACTTTCAGGAAGTATGGACTCTCTTGGTTTCTAAGGACCTAGATGTCAGTGATAGATCTGAACTGTTATAAGGGGTTTTCTTCTTTTTAAAAAAAAATCATTTTGTCTGTTGGTCTTAGTGTGATATTTTTGTTTTTTGTGAGTCTCTTCTTGGACCTTCTTTTCTATATCCTTTGGTCAAGGAAGTGGGTTGGTTCCTGATGGTCCCAGCTTCATACTTCTACCTGCTAGGTGATGAATGCGGGAGAGAAAATTTGGGCCCTGTAGGAGGGATGTGGATGGTTCTCTAGTGTCCAAACTTCCTGTGCTCTTGGGTCAAGGCAGGTGCAGGAGCAGTGCCTGAATTTTGGCCAGGTTGGGCTCTGTCATGTTTGACAGGGATAATGACCAATGATGACCACCATGCGAAAAATGGCAGCCATGGCTTGAGAGTCAAAGCTGATTTAACAAATTGCCCAACAAGATCCTGGTCATGCGCCAAACAAATGAGAATAGAGCAGGACACTGGGGGAGCTTCTTCCTTGCTTTTTTTGGCTTATTTTGAGCCCAACATGCTCTTACATATCTTTAGTCTGGAGTTTCTGACGCCTTTGGTATGTTAGTGAGAAAGGTGAGGCTGCACATCCAGCAAAAGAAGAGAGAATTTAAAGAGCATGGGGTGGGGCTTCAACGAGGACAAGCTGTGGGCTTTCCAGCTCCTGGAAGCATTGTGGTGATGGCAGGTATTTAGTCCTTGATGGCCCACAGTGCTAGGCCTGTGATAGACATCGGAGTCCCTGTCCCCAGAGTTTGTCTCGCTTTGACACTAGCTCTGCAGCTCCTTGGCATATTTCCTGGGGTCCTGGAGGCCAGAAAAATGGTCAGAGCTGATACTAGAGCCACCAGATCCAGCTGCAATGTGGCCCCCATTTGCGGGATACCCCCAGGGTTCCCATGAGGCCTGGAGGTAGGTGAACTTCTCTGTGTCCATCAGCTTCACCAGCCAGGTGTGAAGGTGTCAGAGTAGTGGACAGCGCACCCAGACCTGACTGGGTGCTGTGCCCCATGACATCCTTTCTTGGCAGGTAGGTCTGTTCTTCACTTTTTCTCAGAAACTTGGCAGTCCAGATGTCAGTTTCAACTCTTATACGGTGATATATATATCTTCTTTAGGTGAAGGAGTTCTCATACCTATTATCCAATATATCCCAGTTCTCTTTTCAAAAATCTGAGAAATGTGTAAAAAATAAAAATGTGGCTCAAGGTAGCCAGAATCATAGAAAATAGAATTTAACAATATGAAAGGGGATTTAAAAAAATTTAGAGAAAACTTTCCTTAATTGATCACAGTGATCACAATCAGAATGTTATCCTAGACAGTGGAAGTGCTGGGAAGTCTTTCCCATTGGGCAAGGTGGTGACTGGGGGAGGTTCTTACATGAAGAGTGCCAAAAGCTAGAAATATGAATGGATAGGGCCCTGAGCCTGCCAAAAGCTAGCAAGATAATTGGGTAGGGAAAAAAAGCACCCCCCCATCCCTATCCCTGTGAGAATATTGTGCTTGAGCAGGAAATCATACGGTTCTGTGACAGAAGTCCACCATTCTTTTATGTTGTATAACACCTGAATAAAACCTCTTTCACTTTGCCCCAGTGCCTGTGTCACAAGTTTGGCCCTCATTGTGGCAGGCAGCCAAACCTTCATTTGTCTGGTTATAGCTTTTGGGATCATGTAGACCTTGGTAAGTCCTGGAGGACCCAGGCTGTCATCCTAGCTACTTGTGGCAGGCCAATCCCAGGACAGAACTGTGAGGGTTTCCCAGCAGCTGCTGAGAGCTTTTCTCAGGAATTTCCTGCACTCCTTCTCAATGTGTCAGCTGCATGAAATGCTTGGCTGTGGAAAGGAAATGGGTTTCTTGGGAGCAGACAGACTCTAAGACTGTAAGTGAAACTGGTGCGCACTCCAAGGACCCTCTATTTCTTCCGTTTGGGCTTTGTGCCGCTTGGGCTTTGTGCCACTTGGGTCCAGTTGGGATCATTTGTGGTACTGGTTGGTAGGCTATCCCTGCCACTTGGGCTTCAGGCCATTTGTGTTTGGTTTGGACAGCTTGTGGTACCAGTTGGCAGGAGATAAGACACTAAGACTTACTTGTGAGCACTCATGTGGAATAATGGAATTGTGGATCCAAGTTCTGTTGATATGTTCTCACGTTCTCTGGGGTCTTGTTATGGTTATGATTTTGGGTTTGTACTTTCATGTCATCAAGGGTTTTTCTGCTTCAACTCCTGAAATAGGAGCTTATTGGACCAAATTTTAGCAGATTGGTCCATGTACAGCTATAATCCAATGACTAAGAAGGAATTGTTTTTTTATTGTAACACTGCTTGGCCTGTGTGTACTATACATTATGGGGAAAAATGGCCCCTAAGTGTTTTCCTAAATTACTACATTATCATGCAGTTGGAATTGTTTTGCCAACAGTCAGGGAAATGGGGTGAAATCCCTTATGTCTAGGCATTTATGTTTTTACATAATAAGGATTTGAAAAAGACAGGGAACAAACTAATGATACAGAGAAGGGAATTGGCTTTGAAACCTGTCCCTGATAGTAAGGCACAGGAAGAAAAGGAAAATGAGGAGATGAGTCTCTTTAATGCCCTGCCTGAACCCAGGGGATGCAGTATTAGCAGCAGACAGATCCCACCCCCTCACTGCTAGGTACCCCTGTATGATGAAGGAATGGTCTTCCCCTCAAAGGCCTAGCAGGGCATCCAATTTGGCCAGGGGCATCCCTATCCTGAGCAGGACAGTTCTCTTTGAGGCAATACACAACAGGTGGAACAAACCGGAATGGCCAGTCCACCAGGTACTATTGGGCCCATACTCCATTTTTCACTTCAGATTTACTGAGTTGGAAGGATTCCAACCCCTCATATAGGGAGAATCCTCAGAAAATAATGGACCTTATTACCTCCAATTTTGCCACTCACTATTCAAATTAGGCAGAAGTGTAGGCTCTCTTTAACATCCTGCTAGTGGCAGATAAAGGGAAGGTAGTTATAAATGAAGCTAATGAAGAGGCTTATTGCCTCCATCAAGAGAATCTCAATGGGACCCCCAATGCAGCCATGGCAATTCTGTTGACAGAGCCTAACTGGAACCCAAATAGTGGGGACCTAGTCTTCCTAGAATATTATAAAAGGTGCATATTGGAAGGGCTTAGGAAAGAGATGCCTAAACAGAAGAGCCTGAATATGATACAGGCTGTTCAACAGGAATCAAACGATGACCCTTCTGAATTTTGAGAAAGGATCTAACAGACCTGTTGAAAGCCCACTGTTGTTGACCCACAGGCACCAGGAAATGTTCACATGATAAACATTACTCTTATTGGGTGAAGTCCCTTGCGTATTAAAAGAGGCTCCAATGTTTAGATGAGGTGCAGGGAATGAATTCCTCCCGCATGGTGGACAAAGCCTTTAAAGTTTATCATGCCTGGGAAAGAAGGGAATTAAGGCAGGCCACTCCTTCCTTAGAAACAGTGTGGGGAAACCGGAAGGTAGGGCGGGGCACAAAAAGAAAAGAGAGGCCCAGCAGGCACCCGTCAGTGCCCCTATTGCAAGGAGGAAGACCACTGGAGAAAGGACTGCTCAGAACTCAAAGGGAAACATAGAAAGAATAGAAACTCTTGCTGAGAGGTGTTAGAAGAGAGCGTACTGGCTGACAGCGGGGTGCTTGGGAAAATACCAAGCCATTTTATTTAAAAGATAACCTAAATGTTGCCTGTAAACCACCATTATTAAGTCTGGCCACCCTATTCCCAGACTCAGAGGGAGGCTCAGATCTCCAGTGTGATTGTTTAACCATCATTGATGAAGTTTATTCCGGCAGACTGTGTCTGTTGTATCAGCCACTGACAGAACCATACTGGGAATTATATGCCGTTGGGAGTGGTTTCACGGAGAATGGTCAATGATGAGCAGTAGTCACTTTAGGCAGGTAACAGGAGCCTTGGCACAAAAGGCTAGACTAATAGCCCTCGCCAGAGCCTTAGAATTGTCCCAGGGAAAGAATATTAACACGTACACTGACTCTAAATATGCCTTCATGGTAGTCCATGCCCATGGGACAATATGGAAAGAAAGAGGGCTCTTAACCTGAGGGAATAAGGACATAAAACATGAAAAAGATATTTCAGAATTGCTAGAGGCAGTGAATCAACCCAACTGGATTGCCATCATGCTCTGCCCGGGACACCTGGGCAGAGAAAAATGGTTTCCAAACAAGCCAGGAAAACCAAACTGCCAATGAAGCAGCAAGATGAGCTGCTTGAGGGCTGCCATTTCTTGGGGCTTTAATTCCCCACCAGGACTTGTCGGAATTTAGACCACATTACACAGAATGAGATGAGGAACAGGCCTGTGAATAGGGATTCTCTGACACTGACCCTAATTCTATGTGGCTTTTGTGCCTGGACCTCCAGTGTATCCTGTCTTCAAACACCTACTTGAAGGGGCATCCATTGTGAAAGGGATGCTTTAATGGACCTCATTAGGTCACATTTGAAGTGCCCTCATTTACAAAGGACCATCTGGAAGACTACCCAAGCCTGTCAGATATGTACCAAAAATAGTCCTAAGACAGAAAGTGCCCCAGCAGGAAAGTGAGTTTATATAAAGGGATATGCCCATTTGAGGACTTGCAAATTGACTTTACACAGATACCTAAAACCATAGGATGCTTAAATTCTTATTAGTTTTTGTAGACACTGTTCCTGGATGGGTGGAGGCATGCCCCAGTGGAACTGAGAAGGCAACTGAGGTAGCAAAACTTCTACTCAGAGAAATAATCTTTGGGTTTGGACTTCTTTATAGCATTCAAAGTGACAGCGGAGCATTGTCCACTTCAGAGATCTCCCGGAAGATAGGAAAGGCACTACGGATTTGATGAACACTACATGCATTTTGGAGACCATAATCTGTGGGGAAGACTGAGAAAATGCACCACACACTAAAGAAGACCCTGGTGAAAATATGCCAGGAAACACATTTGAAATGGAACCAGGTACTTTCTGTTGCCTTGCTCTGGGTTAGGGTCGTGTCCTGAAGTGGGCTTAAATTAAGCCCCTTTAAAATAGTTTATGGGATCCCTAAGTTTCTGTCTTAGGAACACCCCCTTTATAGTTAGAGTATGAATCAAAAATCAAACAATATGTACAACATCTAGGGCAAACACTAACAATTTTGCACAAGTTTGCTCATTGCAGGTCCATCTACCCATCTGATGAGCCCTTATACCCATTCTAGCCAGAGGTCTGAGTCTTACTAAGACCTGGAAGACCCAAGGTCGTGAAGGTAGTTAGCTCTGCAGTGGACCGGACCGTATGATGTCTTGTTGACAACACACTCTTCCCTAAAGCTCATGGGAATCAAGCCTTGGATCCACCACATATGAATAAGTGAGAGCTGCCTGAAGAGGACTTGGATTTTGCTGCTGCTGTTGATACTTCAAGGGAAAGCTGGACCTGCACTCCTGAAGGAGGTTTAAAATTTTCAGAAATGGACAGCATCTCCCAAAGCTAAGTACAATGTTACTTTTATTTTATTCTGCATTTCCCAGACAGTGGCTTCCTCAGCAAATTTATCCTGCTGTTGGGTATGCCACCAAAAGCCCCACTGAGGATTAGATCATGGGGATACCTTAGTCTCCCCAATTTCTGATGTCACTACAACTTCCCCTGCACTAGTAGACATCTCCTCACTACACAATTGGTTGCCTGCACAATAAGTCTCACTTTGAAAGCCCATCTGCAACATTGTCTCTTGAAACATGAAGCAGTCTCCAGCTTCAATTGTACAGCAGTGCCACCTTTTAAACACCATGTATATGCTTCCCTCTGAGGACAGGATTCCTTCTCCCTTGCGTGAAGGTTTCCCTCCATTTCTGACCTCCCCTTTTCCTTTAGTAGATAGTAAGAATCTCTGAACATGGAGATAAGTAAGACTATGTCCTTTGACAGCAGGAACTAGCTACAGAAGGTGAGACCTTCACCCATTTACCCTTGTAAGATTACAAAGGTCCAGAGTTTTGAAAAGGGGAGTCAGTTGGAGTGCTGGGAGAATCTCCTCCATTGGTCAAGATGGCTGCAGCAGGTGGTTCTTACACTGAGTGTGGCAAAAGCTAGAAATATGAATGAATAGGGCCTGAAGGTAGGGCCCAAGTGCACTGAAGGCTAGAAATGGATGGGGCCTAAGCAAGCCAAAAGCTAGACATATGAATGGATAGAGCCCAAGCACACCAAAAGCTAGCAACATAATTAATTGGGTAGGAATAAAAAGGTCTTTCCTCCCTATTCCTATAAGAATGGTGAGCTTGAGCAGGAAATGAAACGATCTTTGAGATGGAGTCCGTGATTCTCCCAGGTCACACAGCATCTGAATAAAACCTCTTTTCTTTTGCACCAGCACCTGCCTCATGAGTTTGGCTTTTGTTGCCAATGGCAGGCAGCCAAACCTCTGGTTACGAGAACCCAGGCAGCTATCACCTGAAGTGTCTGTGTCATGGGCTGTGTTCAATAAGCTGTAGTAAATTCCACCTGTTTGTCTTCTCCTTTTTAAAGACTTGACCAAGCTATCTCACTTCTGGGAATATATGCAAAGGAACTCAAAACACTAATTTGAAAGAGCACCCCTATGTTCACTGCAGCATTATTTACAATCACCAAGATAAGGAAGCAGCCCAAGTGTCCATCAATAGATGAGTGGATAAAACAACTGTGGGACATTTACACAATTGAATATATTCAGCCATAAAAAGAAGAAAATTTTACCCTTTGTGACAGTATGGATGGACCTGGAGAACATTATGCTGAGTGAAATAAGCCAGTCAGAGAAAGACAAACACCATATGGTTTCACTCACATGTGGAATCTAATGAACAAACTGAACTAACAAGGAAAATGGGCACAGACTCACAGATGGAGAGCAGGCCGACAGCTGGGGTGGGGGAGCCTGTGGGGGAAGAGATTGAGCAAAAATGAAAAAAGACTCATGGATGTGGTGTTGATGGCTTTGGGGGAGGAGTTATAAGGGGACTAAATGATAATGGGAAAAATACAATGAAGATTAAATATAAAAAAATAAAGAATCCAAGTGAAACATTGAACTTTTGACTTTTTACCATTCAATTACTCCGTAAATACAATGAATAACAATTTACAATTTTCTATAAATTAAATGCCTCCATGGCTTTCTGAATATTCATCCATCATTGAGTTGGATATTTATTTGATAAATTAAAAGCCAACATTTTGCAACACAATTTTCAGGTAATTTAGTTTGAGAGTTGTTTAAATTATCAGTGTGTTGATTTTCACTTACTCAACTTACAAATAGAAGTTATGTTCAAATTCTAGAGGACCTGGCCAGACCTGTAGGAGCTATAAATGCAGGTTGAAATGAGAGCTGTGATTACAGGAAGTGCCTGATGCTGACAGGTAACGTACATACCTGAGAACGTGTTTATTGCAGTTAAGAGCTGGCTGTGCGTGTGTGTCTGTGTCCTTTGTGTGCATTTGTTCTGTACATGTATGTGTTCTACTCTGCCCACTTTTAGGAGTTGTTCACAAGTAAAGGAATGTCACCTTGATAGACCATAGAAAAAATGTCATTTTGAGATGATGCATTTCCATAGGTTAAAGTTTGGTACCTTAAACATTTTAATTTTTAATTGTCTTTTTAAGGTTTTTACTTTTTTATAATTGATGTTCAGATAATGATGAGCATAGAAAACTATGTTGCAAACCAGAGATTTTCAACCTTTTTCATCTTATAGTACACACAAACTAATTACTAAAATTCTGTGACACGTTAAAAATATATATTTGCTGATCTGACAAAAATAGGTATAATTTTGATTCGTTTATATTGGATGACTATTGTCAGTGCTATTGAAGAACAAGGCCAAGTTATCCCACGAAAGGATGTGCCAAGTGATGGAGGGCTTCTTCTGAGCCCCAGGTGTGCCACAGGGGTGTGGTCTATGCTCCATAGAACCTGGAAGATAAGATTACTTATAAGAGGCTGGTTGTCCTGGACAGTGAATCCTATGGGCAGAGTCAAACAATTATGGAAACCCTTTCAAATGCAATCGGATTTATAGAACTACAGGAATCCAGAACCGTCTCTCATTTTGTCTGAGCCATTGTTCCTAAAGGGCCAGTGACTTCTTACCTGATGCTTCCCTTAGGTCACAGGTGGCAAACACAAGGCCCGCAGGCTGAATCCAGCCCTCCACCTTGTTTTATCCAGCCTGGCACCTTGTTTCTACCCAGCTGCAGCACTGAGCTCTCACTTAACTGTTAAGGAGTAGTTACATTTATTCAGTCCTAAAATTACATTTGGCCCTTGGAAGGCAACTGTAAGGCTGATGTGGCCCCTCATGAAAATGAGTTTGACACCCTTGCCTTAGATCAACACTTGTCAAAGTCTGAAGTGCTGTCACATGGGTCTTCAGGTTTCCTTCTTAGTTATTTTACTTGCTTATAAGCTGATTTTTCAATGAAGCAATTTTCATGAGATGTTCTTATAAGGGTATAAGACATTAACTAATTCATTTAGGTGTTGCCATTCTCTACAGTTATAATATGGTTCTTATATCTTCACATTTATTCATGCATACCCTATAGAAACACTTTTCAAATAAATGAATTATTCACGGCATTTTGAATTCATAGCAATTTTCAAATGATTAAATTCTGTGAACCTTTTTCTAGTAAAGTAGAATTCATCAGCTAGAAGCTGATGATAGAAGATGCTTTCATAGAGAGAGACTGTAGAGAAGCATAAATTCATAAAACTAGAATAAGGTAAGAATTTGGGTACTCTGATTTTTTATATTTCTTTCAGGGTTATGACCCTTGAGATATTTAAAAAATCTTTGTGGATACAGTGTAATGCAGTATGTGACCTGCCATGTTATCTATCTATCTATCTATCTAGAGGGAGGGAGGGGCGCAGAGATAGTGAATTACATGTTATTTTCTTCCATTTAGCAAACGCTTATTGGGCGCCTGTTTCATGTAGAATTGTATTAGCTATTATAAGACATATTACCCACTAGCAGGACTGTTGTAATCTGTTAAAGGAGTCACCTCAGTTAAAGTGAATGACGGGTGGCACTAAGCTCCACCTCATCTTTGAGCGCATCTTGAGGATCACATAGATCTTCACAGTGAGAATATAATTCTCTTTCATTGTTATTACTGTCCAAGCCCATACATTTAACTGGGGACTAAAAGGCCTCCTTGTATTAAACTACTCTAATTCCCTAGAGTAGAAAAAGAACCCTTGAGTGCGTGGATATGTTTATGGCGTAGATTATGGTGATGTTTTCATGGTGTATACTTATCTCCAAATTCCTCAAGTTGTATACATAAAGTATGTACAGCTTCTTATATGTCACATACCTCAATAAGGTGGTTTTTTTTTTTAAGAAAATGACTAGTACAATGTTCAGCTTCTCTCCTCCATGCCCCATGGAACCCTCGAGGTAGAGGCCCATTGCTCCATGGGGACCCAGGTCGTGGCTAGGCACAGGTGTTGGAGGGTGGCTGCAGGGCTCTGTGGAGACACAACCTCCAAGGGGCTAGTCTGAGCTTTTCCAAGGCATTTTTCTGGGCCTTGGAACTAAAAGCAAGGACATTTTTCTTACTGCCCTTATGAGTGGAATTGTAAATGTTAGGTCCTACTCCATGAAGCAGTGGAATGAGACAGGAAACCACACAGGGGTCCTATGGGGTGTCCAGTCCTCTCAGAGTTGAATTGCACCCCCGCTCCGCCCACTAAGCATTTCTGTCACTCATGGTTCCAGCTGCACTCAGGGCCGCCAGCCATCATGTACTATCCAGCGTCTGGTTTGAATAAACCCCAGATTTATTTGCAGTCTCTAAAGGCTGTAGGCAGGAGATGCAAAGAGCAGCTTTCCCTAGGGAGGGCTGGGTGTAAGGGGACCCCTTCTCTTTTGCATCCTCAGGCTGTGATGGAGCTCTCTAAGGATGCTCAGGAGAACATCTCTTCCCTCAGTCCCGATCTTCCCTCGCTGGTCCAGTGGGGCTGAGACAAAAGGTTCTGCCCTGAGTTCCCCCTCTTCGTACTGCAAGGAGATAAAGCAAGAAGATAGGGATTCATTTTATTTTAGTTTTGGGGAGAGGAGTTTTAACTGTGACTGTTTAAGGTACCTCGCTGACCCCGCAGTACACAGACCTCCACTGACATGTCTCGCTTTGTGGTTCAGGGAGGTGCTCCTTCCCAGGCTCTGAGCTCTTGGAGGGTGAGATTTTTGTTGTGTTAACCTTTGAGTTCTTGGCATCTAGTTCAGTGCATAGCTCATATGCTCAATGCACTTTTGTTGAATGAATAAACACACTCATCTTAATATGGTGGTTCATAGTTTACTTTGTGCACATATGTGTTTTCCTTTGGCTCAGAACAACCCCATGAAGTGGATATTATGATCACCTCTGTTTTCCACAAGGGGAAACTGAGGCTGAGAGAGGTTTCACAACTTTCCAAAGAGCACCCAGAATGGGGACTCAAATCTCGATCTTTGACACCAAAGTCTGGGTTCTTCCCACGTGCCGCATCAACTGTAGGCATTTCCCATCACCAACTAAAAACCAGCCAGTTACTCAGCCGTCTGAGCAGGAACACAAAAACATTGCCCCACCGGGCAGGTCCAGGAAGAGATGCGCAGGCAGGTGTTCAGTCCGGCAGCAGTTCGTAGAAGCCAGAGCATCTCAGGGCTGGAGACGCGCCCTTTAGAACATTCCCAAGGCCCCTGTGGGAGCCGTTTAACAATTTTTACTCCTTGTTATCAACTACTTTCAGAGTGGTATCTGTTAAACCTTTAGGTAAAAGTATGTTTGTCGTCTTGTGTCTGTCCTCAATAGTTCATGGCTGGGGAGAGGGGACTAGGGCGCTAGTTGTCTTACAGAGAACTGAAGGGCTGTGTTTTAGGGGTTGCCGAGGGGTGGACGAAAGCTGGAGAAATTGAAAGTGGCAAAGATATTCGGACAGTTGCCATGTTTAAAACATGGCAAATCTGTGATGAGTGTCTCCGGTCTACAGTTGGGATGACAGGATTGGAGGTGGGTTCAGTGTCTCCATGGGCTGGAGAGAGTGCTGAGTGCAGAGTCGGCACACTGCAGCTTGGGCGTCAAGCCCGACCCAAACAAATGGGTCAAATGCCTGCTTTTGTAGAGCTCACAACCTAAGAATGCTTTCTGCATGATTAAATGGCTGAAAAAAATCAAAAGAATATTTCGTGCCATGTAAAAATTATATGAAATCCACATTTCCGTGTCCTTAAAGGAAAGTTTATCGGAGCGCAGCCATGCCCATTCATCTACGTGTTGTCTCCAGAGGCTTTCAGGCTGCAACAGAGGAGTTGAGCACTTGAGAAAGGGACTGGTGGGGCCCACAAAACTTGAAATGTTTACTATGTGTGTGCCCCTAGACAGAAAGTTTGCTGACGCTTGACCTCATGCCTGCTTCATTCAAAATAGGCAGTTCCGAATAACGTCCAGGGAGTTGGACCCTGGAACTCTACGTGCCTTTCGATGTTGCGGGAGGGGTACTGGCGCCCAGAACCCCTCCCCCAACTTGGATGATTGAGCTGCTGTGGAACCCATGGCTGCGTCCTGCTCCTGAGCCTGCGGTCCAGGCCTCGCCCTCTATGTGCGCTGGCCAGTCAGGGCTCGGCCTTCTCACATGTCTCAGAACTCTGCCTCTCAGCCTCATGCCCCTACCTTGGGGGTATTCACAGCCAACATTTATTGAGAGCTTCCTCTGGGCCAGACATTCATTTCTCAGGATGAGATAGGTAATCCTGGGAGGCCGGTATCATCATCGTAGTTACTGGTATTCCCATTTTGCAGATACAACACTGAGGTTCAGGGAGATGCAGTAACATGCCCGTGTCACACACCAGTAAGTATCAGAGCCAGGACCCAAACTTACGTCATCTTGACTCCAGTGCCGCGTGGTGGGAGGGAGGGCTGAGCGGGCGTGCAGTGGCTGAGCTGTGATTGTTGTCCATTGCTGTTCTACCTCAGAATTCTTCCCTTGGAGCCCTTCTCACGGCTGCTGTCGCACCCAAACCCAGCCCAACCCAGGGGATTGTCGGTTCTTTGTCTCTCTGGACTGTTTTTTCAAAACCACTTTTCTCTTAATTTCTCCTTATGCAACCAAGAGGGGGCAGAACATTTCTGAGACACTTAAAAAAAGATAAGGAAAACCAAATGAGAGACAAGCCAGCAATTTATAGACAAATCCATCCCCACCCGCTTCCCACAGCAAGGCTGGTCCACAAGCCGCTTGGCAGACACAGCACCTCCGCGACGCGGCCCCCTGCGCCTCGAAGCATCCCACCCAGGCCTTCCGTGGGAGCTCCGGGAAGGCGGTGCTCTGCTGCCGGCTGGCGGGGAGAATCCCCACGGCTGCACAGGACTGGCCCAGTCTGTCCTCGGCACTCGGCACCTTCCCACTTACCATTTCCAGCTCCTTGTGGGGTGGCCTTGCACCCCACACCTTCTGCACTGAACGCCACTGCTTTTTGCCTGGGCTTGCTCCTGCTGGGCCACGTGCCAGGTTCGAAAATGCTTCCATCCTCGTGACGGAAACTTCTAACTATGTAACCTGTCCCCTCCCCGCAGAGGACATTGGAGATGAGCATTTCCCTCCAACCTCCAGCTCTGCTACAGCAGGCAACTCTGGCCCTGTCTTGAGAAGGGGTCCAGAGGGCTCCCCATCTGCAAACAGGGAGGTTGGCTCCCAAGCTGTTTATTCTTGCTCCTCCTCTCACAGTCCAGCATTTCTGAACATGTTAGAAATTTCCATTCCTCCTGCCTCTCCCCTGAGGATTGCACTTCCTTCCAGAGGGAAGAGGGAAACGGAGTGGAATGGGCGGGCTCTGTCTCTCAGCATCTCCCCCTTCACGTCCTGCTGATTGCATCTGCTTTCGGCTCCCCTCCCCCAGCTTCAGACTTGGTTCACGGGACTTCGAGTTTCTTTTCCCTTCCTCAGTAGGTGTTTCTGCCCTAGGAGCTCAATGTCAAGAATAAAAGAGAATTCCTGCAGAGTGTGCTCACAGGAGAGCAGGCACCAGGGTGGAAGTTAGTGCACAGTGAGTTAATAGAGAGGAAGGTCATGTTCGACTGTGGGACAGTCTGGTGACCCTCCTATCCCAGTCTTTAGCTTTGCCCTGGCCACTAGTCTTATCTTCATCCTTGTGGCGAGGATTTGACCAGGTTGGAGACCCCAGCCCTGAGCTGGGCCTTCCAAATTGGAGTCCCATGGCGACCAAAACCCTCCTAGCTGTTCCACGTGTCCAGAGTGACTTTGTGGGTGAAGGAACCTTCACATCATAACTTTCGGCCTTTCTCAGGATAGAGGTGTCACATAGAGTTTGCAAAATGGGTCCTTTAGGACTTCTGATTTCTGTCGAAAGCCAACCAATTTGAAGACAGGGTGTACTGGCTTGTTCTGCAAGTTTAGGTGGCTTTTACAGAAAGAAAGAGGAAGAAAAGAAGAAAGGAAGGAAGGAAGAGAGGGAAGGAGGGAGGGGAGGTTGGAGAGAGCTTTATTTGAAGGCAGTACACATGAATATTAATAAGGGTGTCACATCCTTGAGGCTCTTGATAGCTGTCTGCCATTCTTGCAAACATTGAGGGAATATTTCTTCATAATAAGCATGCAGAGGGATTATGCAGTTTCTTATTGTGGCAGGGGTCAATTAATGACACAGTGACTTGAAATCAATTTTCTATTTTTCTCTGTGGTGCATTAGAACACCCTCAGTGGGCATGTATGCATGTATTATTTGGAAAAACATACATTTTTCTGTTTTTAGGAATTGGAATGAAACCTCAAAATCTAATTTGTCTTACTATAACAATTATGCCAACTTTAAATAGTCATATAAATGTCACTTAGGAAAGCTACCAAAATAGTGTGTTTTCATAAATATTTTTCTTTCCAGTTAAATAAGTCCCAAGACTCTCTCGGAAATATGTGTTTGAGAGCCAGGAGCTCAGATTTTAGTCTTTGCTACAGACCTTACATTTTCATTCGGGAGCTACTTAAGTTTGATATAATCAGTAGCATTCTTTTTACATTTTCCTCAGTAATTCTGATTTTATTTTATTTTTTAAGCTTTATTTTTTATTTATTTTTATTGTTGTTCAAGTACAGTTGTCTCCATTTTCCCGCTACCACTTTCCTCCATCCTACCCACTCCCAACTCCCGCCCTCGATCCTACTCCCCTTTGGCTTTGTCCATGGGTCCTTTATACATGTTCCTTGATGGCCCTTTCCCTTCTTCCCCCCTTTATCCCCCTTCCTTCTCCCCTCTGGTTACTGTCAGTGTGTTCTTTATTTCAATGTTATATCTAGTTATATTTTACTTGCTTGTTTGTTTTGTTGGTTAGGTTCCACTTATAGGTGAGTAATTCTGATTTAAAAAATTGCAAATATAAGAAAACCCCAGCTACTTCCTTTTTGATTCCAAGATCCCTGGGGGGTGGGGTGTCACTTTGTGAATCGCCCTTTGAGGCAGCAGTGCTGATGGTGTTGTTCTGAAGAGTGACAACGGAGAGTAATGTTTTCCTTCTCCACACACAGCCACTCCCAGGGGCCTGCCCTTGCCCCACCAGTTACTCTGAGGTGATCTGGAACTGGTAAAGCCAGAAGCGCAGGTGTCACCCACATTGCCACTGAGTCGGGAGTGAAGCCAAATAGACCTTCTTTAGCTCTGGCCTCTTTCTATTTTCTTTCTGCTTCCTACACCTTTCACCCTTATTTTTTCATTCTTCTTTTCCTCTCTTCTCGCTTTGTCCCCTATTATCTGGAAAAAACAAAGCATTCATTTGACTGTCCACATAGCCACCTGCCACCTTGTGTCTCATCCTTCTCTCCAAACAACCTCTCTCGCTGCTCCCATCACCTTCTCTGGGAACTCCTGTAGTTTGAATTTCACATCATCATTTGACTCATAGTGTATGTGGCCTCCTTGTGGTCAAATTTTTTCCAGGAAACCTCTGCAGCACTTGCAGATTTTGGCCAGCCTCTCTTCCCTGAACCCCTTTCTCTGTAGGTGTCTGGTTTCCCTTCCCTCCTCTTCCTTAACTGGGGGTTAGTAAGGTACCTTAAGTAGGGTGACCAGACCAAGATGGACTTGAGAATTAAAGGTGCTCAGTGACAACAGGCACAAACAGAGATGATCCCTGGCAAATGAAGATATCTGCCCCTCTCCTTAAGGCCCTGGGGAGGAGGAAGTGGAGAGGCACTCAGGACAGGATGTGAATGAGCGGAGATCAAGGAGCATTCATAAACCCATCTCAGAGCTGCTGAGCTACTTCTGCTAAGAAGCTGAAGTTAAAAATTCATCTTCACATTTATGAGAGGATGCAGTTACCCGAGGAGGAGTGTCCGAGCAGGATTAGGAAAGAAAGGATGGGTGAGAAGGAGAGGTCCAGGTGAGGAAAAGGCAGAGCTGCTTGGACCAGGTCCTGTGGGCTCCAGTCACAGGCTGCCCTTATAGGCGAAGACGAACTCGAGACTGAAGCCGCTTCCAGGCTCTTCTCAGCCCTGGGTTGCCCAAGATCAGCAGCACTGAGTGGCCAGCTGGGTAGGCAGCCATAATGATTTTGCACAAAATACTCCAGGGACTGTTGCTGTTGAAGACATGGGACATAGAAAGAAAGAGAGCACCTGCGTTGACAACGTAGAGAATGAGAAAGTAGCTGGTAGCTCTGATGGCCCCCAGGTGGGCCTCCATGCTGGGGTCCCCGGAGCCTGTGGCGTTGCTTTCCATGCGTAGTGTGTGTCTCTTGAGAGAGAGGATGAGCAGGGTGGCTGCCAGGATGAACATGATGAGAGGGATGAAGATCCCCAGGTTATAGAGCAGAGCCAGGTTGACCACGTTGGTCTCGGAGAAGTACTTCTTCCGAGTGGCATTGGATGAGGGCATTGGGATGGAGCTGTTCACATACACATTGAAGATGTCTTTAGAGAAGGGAAAGCTAAAGCCTAAGGAGATGAGCAGCGACAGCCTCAGAAGCTGAGGCATGAGCATCAGGATCTTTCTCTTCATCACGGAGAACAACGGGTGAGTAAAGTTTGCAATTTTAAGACAGTAGAAGATGGAGAGCCAGGTGGCGAGCCAGAGGTTGTAGTAGTTCAGGAACATGATGATGACTTTGAAAGGGATGTACACTGTGTTTTGGTTATAAGTGACCCAGAAGAGTAGACTGCAGATATTCTCCAGCATCATCCAAATCTGTAGCAAGAGCCTGGAGACACTCAGCATCAACAGGATGCTCTCACCTACCGGGAGCCTTTTGTGTTGGGCCCACTCGGCCCCATGGATGGCAGCGATGAAGCCATTCCCGACGATGCCAGTGATGCACTCAATTCCAGAGACCACCAAGGTGAAGATGACCTTATCCCTGGACATGCCTTTGTCCATGACATCTGTGTTCACCATCGCCATCCTTTTGGGCCTGGACTTTTGGGTTTCCTTGCCAAGAACTGGTGCCTGTTCTGCAGTCTTCTGCCTCTCGCTCAATGGTATTGTAATGTTTTTTCAGTTAATGGTTATTTCTAATTTTTCTTCATTTGCTTGTTCCATGACTACAGGTTAGAGGCTTGAAATGCAAATGATGACAGGATCTGGTTACTGGCTGTCTCCATTTTTCATAAATACCATTTGTCTTGGGCTTTCAGGAGCTCACTGGGGAGACTTGGAGACAGGTATCTGTCACAGTACCTTCCTACCTGATTTACTTTAAGTCCATGTCCACCTGACAGGGCAAGAGCCCAGATGAGGAAGCTTCGTGGCCCTTGGCCTTTTCACTTGTCTCACAAGACCTGTTACCTGCTAAATTATTTGTAAAAATGCTTTCAGATTCGCTGATCTGCCTTGTCCTGCTTCCTGTGTTGTCTCCCTTATTTGGGGAGTTTTTGTTACTATGGTTGGCATGTTTACACATAGGCAATTCCCATCAGCTCGTACGTGAACATCTTTGACTTGGAGTCACATTTCTCCCAGAAAGGCCAGCTGTTAGAATATCCTTACATGGTACACAGAAAAGCCAGCGTCGGATGCTGTTTGGGTTAACTAGACACGAGAAAGGCGCGCTCATCACATTTTCATCAAGTGCGTGTGGGTGTCACTGATTGTAATTGACTGGTATCCACATCACTGCCGGAGCTCAGAATCAGGTGGAGGCAGCCTGGGAAGGCTTCTGAGGGTTCTGAGCATGGCGCTGAGGCTGGGAAATGTGGGAAAATACTGTAACTTGAAATTTGGTTCCCCACTAGACCCAGGCCGTGAAACAGAATGAACTCCAGCGCTTTAAAGAATATGTAGGTGCCCAGGACTCATTCCTGACCTAGTTGCTCAGGCCCTGGGCCAGGGCCCAGGCGTGCTGTGCTCCCACAGGGCCAGGACTGAGAACCGGTCCCAGCTGGGGCTCGGGGGGTCTGGGCCACATCTAGCCTGCACTGGTGTTTGGTCTTGTGCTGTCTCAGGTTGGACAGCGTTAGTGCAGCAGGGCTAACTATATTTTTTATTGACCAGCATTTCCATTTAGGAGATTACATATATTCAGGGGGAAAGAAAAATCTGTCTTCCCTTGCAAATGAGAAGATCTGGCAACATGGGGTCCGCAGGGTGAATCAGCTGCAGTGGGATCATGCCTGCCCACCCGAAGAGACACGTACGCACTTCCCGGTTTGTCGCGGCGTTCACCCATTCCTTGGGTCTCCTTGCCCCTGTGGCTCGGGCCAGTGTGTGCCCTGTTACACTTTCTGTGACATAAAGGGAAGGATGATAAAAATCGAGTTCCCGACCCACCAAGGCCAGACGTTACATTTATTTTTATTATAAAATTGTCTTGCATTATTCAATCATACTTGCAAACACCGAGAAAGCTTTGCGTGGAGAAATGAAAGTTCCTGTGGACTCGAAGTCTGGCACAAGAGTGTCCCCAGCAGCTGTACCCGTAGCAGCCGGGAGCAGGGAGCGAAGTCTGCAGGCAGACAGCTGCAGCGTCCTCGGTAACCGCTCTCCTGCTGCTGGGAGAGGAAAGTGGTGTTTGTCAGCAGCTCCCACGTGTCCCAAAGCCTCACACTCATCTTTCGGTTTAGTTCGTCCCAATTTAGGCAAGACGGTAAAAAATATCTCCCCAAATTTCTCGCACGTGAGTGCTGATTTCCACTGCTCCGCTACCATCTTCCGTTGGCTTTCGTTCATATCTTTCTTTGGTTTTAGGAGGTGAATGGAGACAACTTTATTTTAGGAAAAATCTCGGTGGGGTTGGTGGGAACCAGCCACCAAAGGTTTCAGATTCTTGGCTGTTAAGTTCAAAGCTTTGGTGCAGGTGCAGGAGGGAACAGATTTGGAAGAATCTGTGATTAGAGGAGCTGCTTTCCTCCCACTTCTCTGTCGTACAGCATGGTGCGAACTTGAACATGCTTTTCACAGGAGGAGGGTCAGAGGAGGAAGCTGTCCCTGGAGAGGGGCCCTGCGCCGGGGCTGCCCCTCATAGAGGCAGAGGAGGGCTGCAGCATGCCCCCCCGCCCCCCACGCTCAGCAAAGCTGCAGAAGCTTCCTTGAGTCCACGACAAGGGCGTTTGCTGAGGGGGTGGTGGATTCCAAAGGGGTCCAGTGGTCCTCTCAAGGCAGCTTTGGGGGCAAGGGCAGAGGAATGGCCTTGGAAGAGGCCCCTCTGCCCGCTACAAGGCTCTGTTTGACCCCAAGTAACAAAGATGTTATTTCTGGGAGGACAGGAAGGGGAAATTCTGAGCAATCTTGTGATGATACTGGTCAAGTCTGGTGTGACTGAGAAAACACACGTCTCACTGGTTTAGGGAGCAGAGTCGGCTCAGTGCGATAAACACGAACAAGTTTTTTTCCTTCAGTCCGTGCTCAGCTCTGCGCCATGGCAGCCCCCACATGCCACTGCAGTAGCCCCCACATGCCACCGCGGTGTCTTGGGCAGGTTCCCTCTTTTCCAGTCTTTTTTGGTTATGAGCACTCAACTCAGTTTAGTTTCCTAGTCGGTTTAAGTCTTACCTTCTCTCTCTCCCTGAGCACAGTTTGTGCTGAGACCCCATCTGCTTGGATTGGATGGGGATAGGCCGGGTTCTGGGACATCCATCCCTCCCTCTGCAGCCCTGGCTCCGCCAGGGTACTGCTGGGAAGAGAGGACACAGATGCCCGTTACTTTATTTTACTGGTTCCTGTGGTCAGTGCACTTTCCTGGGCTTGCTGCTGCTTCTTTGCCAACACCCTCCGGCTCTTGGGAACCTTGGGGGGCTGGCATTTACACTTGTATGTGGGCTGTCTGGTGAGGAGCACGTGGGGGCTGTTGAGAGGGCTCTGTGGCAACTCTCCAGGGTGCTGTCACTCCAGCCACCTTCCCCTGGTCTCCCTTCCCTTTATACATACAGAGCTCGATGTGGTGATCGTGGCTGGTCACAGGAGAGCTGCTCTTGCTGCCTTTCAGCAAGCTTTGTGGGGAGGTGTCCATCGCCAGCCCTCAGCTGCTTTCTGTGGGTCTCTCGTTTGCAGTCCTGCCAACAGTTGTCTCAATGACCTGAAGGGCTTTAAAAAAAACATACATACCCATGTTCCCCCATCAAAGATTCTCAGTAATTTCTTTGGAAAAAAGCTAAGCATTTGGCATTTCCAAAGCTTCCCATTAAAATTCTAAAAATGGAGCACAGGAGGGTGGGGAACCCTTTGGGGCACTTACTTGCTTGGCTTACCGTGTGGGCTGTAGGGTTGATTCTGGGGTAACAGGAACGGGGCCACCAGCCGTCCTTGTGGATGTGACAGAATGACTTCCAGGAGGGGACTAACAGGTGATGTTCTTTCAGGTGGAGGGTGGAATTATAGAAAATAATTACCACGTTTTGCAAAACTGAGTTTTTGGCTGTGAAAACTGTCTTCCACAATATAGTGTTAGAAAAGCAAAATATTGCCCAAATCTCTATGAAAGATAGGAAAAAGAAGACAGACCTGGAGGTCATATGCTCCACCTGTGAACTGACCATTTCCACGTGCTTGGTTGGCATTGGGCGTGACTGGAGAAGACAGCTGAGGGGCTATTTGAAACTAACAGCAGTCAGAACGAAGGCCAGAGGTGTGGAAAAGACGTGTGCTCAAAACCCGACAAGCTGTACAGAGAACCAAGATGTCAACAAGGCTTGTTTTGCTTTTTTAAAATAAATAGTGTTGTGTTTACGTGAAAAAAATCTGCCTGGGACACCCAATTCTCCACCGATAGCAAGTTGTAAAAGAGTGTCTATTGTAAACGCAGCAGAATTGTACAGAAAAGATACAATAAATACATGCAAATGTAAGTGTGACTAGAAACACTGTCTCTCAATGCACTGGAAATAGAGCTTGGAAATGAAAGATAAATTGTGTGAAAAGTTTCAAACACTGCAACATTTGCTATTGCAGATGACGGTGCAGATTTAGTAATATTTAGATGAAAGTCCTATTGATTCACTGCGACTTTGAGAATTTTTACATGACTGAAAATGTTTTAAACAGTGCGGTTACAACAGGCGCACACGAGGAAGTAATTAAGACATGGATTGTTGTGACAGAGGAAACAGTCGAACCGAGAATGGTGTTCCTGGGATAGGCGCTGCCCGTGTTGGACTTGCCATAAAACCGAAGTCCCACATGGCAAGTTATGTAAGGACACAGGCGTACATCTCCTCCTCTGCAGCACTCGGCAGGAATGGTTTTCTGCTGGGAGTTAAAAGCGGAACGCGTCTTGGACACAGCGCGCACCACCTGTCAGCTGGCTCCCCTCCTGGGGCTGGGGCCAGGGAACTCTTGGGGACGGTTTGACGAATTGGACACAACACAGCATTCTGCTCGCTGCCTGGAGGTCGGGGTTAGTCACAGCGAGGTGCCGAGGAGGGTGGTTGGAGTGCTGAAGTGAACTGGTGGACATCATCCGAGGAAAAGAACTCGCTCCATGTGCTCAGGCAGCAGATTGTTGTCACATGATCGGCGGTGGGGTGGACCCTTTGGCTGTTTCCCTGAAAAAGCATCCACAAGCAGTTAAAAAAAGTCCCGGAGGAAGTTATCTAGCTATTTGGTCCTCTGTTCTGTCTTAGAATTGGTTTCTGGAAATGTAACGTAACGGATATCGTGATACTGAAGACCTAGTTCCCCGATCACATGCTGATCGCCGCCTCGGTGAAGCCAGCCTCCTGCGGCTCAGCGCTTTGTCATTGTGAAAGGGGGTCCACCGTGTGACACAGGACAGGGCGTGCAGTGTGCCGACTCTGCAATGCCAAACTGTCGGGCAAAGATTTTTGAAAATCCTGATTGAAAAGGCCTAATTTTTGCACAGCTCATTTCCATTATTAAACTAAGTAAAAACCACGTAGCATTTCTCGGCAAGGCCATCTGTTAAGGCTGAATTCTGCGTTTAAGCAAACTCAATACAAGATCTAGTGCTGACATGTTGGGGCCAAAGGTAAAAGTTGTGGATTTCTGGTTCCAAGACAAAAATATAAAAGTTGCAAAAGAAAATGTTAAAAGTAAAATCTTTTTGTTTTTATCTTCTTTTTCCAATTTTGAATTCAAGATACAATCATCAGTATCACACACAATATGCATTATATAGTACAAATGTAGGCTGCAAACAGAAAAAGTGTTCAGAAAAACAAAGTTTATTTTCCTTGACTTGGTTTGTTTTTCTGCCACGTTAGATGTTTATTAATCCATAGACATTTATGTCCCTGGCTTCTGTAGACCTGGAGTTTTCTATGATCTCTTTAACGCCTGTCTTGTGTGGACAATTTAACTGTGTCGTGGCTCTAAAGCTTAGCTGGTAGGTTTCACCACTAGATGGAGCTTGAGTCCTGCTTGAACAAATCGAGCAATTACTCAATCCGTCCACTAGCGGGCAGGCATGCTCTTTTTTTCCCCTTTCCTTTTTCTCTATGCAGGAGCCTGAGGAAAACCTTTGAAAACTTCTGTCTTAGGCAGTTGGCTAAAAGTTTACCTGCCCACTTTCAGGGAGAGCTCTGAATCTTTATACTCATGGTCAGAATCATTTCAGACAGTTTTCATGAGAAAACATGTTTTCTTTTAGTAAAGATTCTTCCATCAACAGATTAGTTAATACTTGCTTTTGAAAAACTACGTTTCTTAAACAGACTAACTTCAGTTGACTACAGAGCCTTTTCTAAAGAATCCAAAACATCAGAGGACAAGGATGCTCATACTGCACGTACGACCTGAGAGCTGACCAATCGGGATGGGCAAGCTAAGCAAGGCCTTCCCGAGCCCAGGGAGCTGCCTAAGGCCTCACACCTGCTCAGCTCACACTGGGAGCAGAAGTGATGCATCTTGGGTGGTCCCTTCACACTTGCCTTCTGATCACTAGGGAAGTAGTTCTCCACAGGCTCTCTTCACTTCCGGCATCACATCTCCTCTGCCTCCACCCCTCCCGCCTCCCTCTCACAAAGACGCTTGTCATTCCATTGGTTCCATCTGGATAATCCAGGACCATCTTCCCACCTGAAGGTCCTAAACTTCATCACATGTGCCAAGTCCTGTTTACCACGGAAGGTGACATGTCCACAGGTTCCCCACGTCAGAATACGGACATCTCTGAGGAGGGTGTTCTTCTGCCCACCGCAATCAGTGCGTGGGCACGTGCCAAGCAGAGGGCCCAGAGCAGCCAGGTGCACCAGCAGCAGTCAGGTCCAACCACGTGCTTCCTACTCCCTTCTTGCCCGTGTCCTCCCCGGACCTGGAAGCAGCTGAGCAAGTGGGAAGGGAGCTGTGAGGAAAACAGGGCTCACTCTGTTTTCCCTGTATAGTCCTCCAGTTCCTTCCCTGTCACTGGAGCTGGAGGCGATCTGAGTGGCTCAGGCCTCGCTGGAGAGAGGTTTTGATCACTGTAGGACTATACTTTTTTTTTTTTTAACTGAAAATTCTGCTGTATTAATTCCCAACATGTTTGGAAACCCACGGGCTCTACCTGGAGGGCAGCTCATGGCTGGAGAAAGGAACTCTTCAGCAGTGAACCTGAAGGCAATGATGGGGAGAGAAAGCATTGGCATGGTCCCTTGTAGAACCAGCTCATTGAATGAGCCTGGCACAAGTGATTTGGGGGGAGAGGGGATTTCAAGACGCTGTTGATTCACTCCACGAACTGGAAAGACCCCCTTCCCAGGTGGGGAGAGATGGCTGAGCATTGAGTCCTCTGAGCCAGGAAGCCAGGGGTTGGGGGCAGGCACTAGGAGGCCCATGGCTTTCTGATGAACACCAGGTGATTTTCCTCTCACCGAGAAATTTGGGCGGGGTAGGGACAGGTAGAGGAAGGACAGAAAAGAGTGGGGAAAGATGGAAGGACCTGGACTGGTGACTGTGGATGCTCCCCTGGGGACGAACAGGTGGACACCATTGCAAATCTACGCTGGCAGGGAGAGCCTGGGCATGCGGCCACCACAGGGAGGTGGGGGCATGTGTGGCTCGGCGGCAGCTCTGGGTGAGACTTCAACATGCTTCCCAATGTGCGACTGTCTGGCCTGCCTAAACCCTCAAACGGTCAGAGAAAACTTCCATGGGCTTCTTGAGGACTCCAATTACACATCTAAACCCAAGATCTCCCCAGTGGCTGGACGAGCCTGCCCCCTTCCTTCCCTCCTGGGGCCCAGAGCACAGGAGAGCAGGCCCCATGTAAGACTGAACACGGTGAGTGACGATCATCAGGCTAAAACCAAAATTAATACCTACTCTTTTTTTTTCATTACATGTGATACGTAATTATGATGCTCATGTTAAGAATTCCATAATGACAAATCTATTAAAGTTCTTCTACAAAGACAGACATAGAGGTTTGGGGTGAGGGACAGTTTTGGGGGGGCAATCACAGAGCACCAAACTGGATGTGTGTTTTGTGCAAGAGATGAGACGTTGGTGTTTCTGTTTGAATGGAGTGGATTGGTCAAGATAAAAGGCAGCAGGTAACGAGCATAGTGCACGGACACAAGTGTTTTGCGTCTTCCTCATCAATATAGGGCCCTGGGAAATGTAGAGAGTGAGAAGAGGTCCGGAGAAGTGACGCAGGCTCCAGGGTGCCATGGGGAGCAGCACGGGGTGGTGCGGGCCGTGGGGCAGAGCTCCCTTGGCCAAGGTGCCAAGGGGGAATGAACTTTACAGACGACTCCAGGCGCGTTGCAGAGATGCAAGTGGGGCGTCGCTTATGCTGGTTGTTCATGTGGGTGCACGTGCTCCAGGCCCAAACTCTTACCCTGATTGTTTGGCAAAGAACGGAATCTGGGTATCCGGGTACTTTTGTTTTTCTGGGGCCGGTGGGCGGAAGGATCCAACGGAAGCTGGATTCTGTCTCCCCCCTGTACTTGCAGAGGTCTACTGGGGGACCGGACCGGTGCTTTTTACTTGGAATCGCCTAATTTAGAGTTATTTTTGAAATGAAGGAGATTGTGCCTGGCCACACGTTAGGCTCTCAGTAAGTACTTTGTTGAAAAAAAGGAAAGGATGGAAGGAGGAAAGGTAGGAGAAGGGAAAGTGGGAAGGAAATAAGGAAGGGAGGGAGGAAGAAGGGAAAGAAGGAAGGAGAGGAAGAGGGAAGAAGGGAGGGAAGAAATGGAGACGCGCCCCCGTAAGCGTGCTTGTATGCTCCATCACATGGTGTCGCTTCAAGAAGCAGCCCAGGAGCCCAAGGAGGAGGAAAGCTCCGTGAAGGGGACACGAGGCTCTGGGTTGCAGTGGAGGAAGCAGGCAGGCTTCTTTGGGGCCAGATCTTCTAGGCTCCCAGAGGGAGGACTAGCGCAGTCCTTATTCTGTGAGTGAGATAAGCAGTGTGACCATGGGGGTTGGGCTGAGCTGCCAGCGAGTGCTCGGACCTTGGAACGCCCACTCTCCCTGCAGAGCGGCCGTGGCCTTTCTCAGAGTGGATACAGTGAACGCAAGCAGCCCCTGCTTTCGTCATCACTGCCCGATCCCTTTCTCCACCCTTCCCCGGGAGGCTCCTCCTCCCCCAGGGCCCCGTGTTTGGCACTATAATGCCTTGTGCTCTGCACTTTTTTTTTGGGGGGGGGGGTAAGGGATTTGTCTACCTCCCTGGAAGAGATTGCCTTTGCTCTCACTTTACAGATGCCTTGAGTGCTGGCCGTGACTTTCAGGCGTGTGTCTGTTCTAAGGTGGCTGAACTTGGTGGGGGTGGAAATAAGGGGTGCTGCAAATACTAAATATAAAGAACCTGGGTGTAGAGCAGGTGTCGCTCAAGTTTGTGGAACTGGAAAATGCTTAAATGCATGCTCTTTGCTGTGTGCCCTTCTGTGGTCGCAGTGCTGTGTTCACCTGTTGTCCCATCAAGACCCCAAGTCTGTGACACCCCCATGATCAAGAGGTTGTTTTTTATTTCGACAAGTATAAACCACTACGTTTCTGGGGTGGGGCACTATCCAGACAATCCCTAAAGGAGGCAATGCCACCTGCTCTGTTGGACTGGGGGTCAAGGAGGGGAGTCCCTTGGAGCGTTGGGAGGCTGATCACAAGGAAATGAGGGAACGAAGTAAGACCTGTCTTCTCCTTTTCCTCCTCCTCCTCCTCATGTCTTGTGAAAGAGTTTTCAGTCCTGTGGAAACTAGGAACTCAGGAGTTGCTGGAGCAGAGACAGGAATGCTGCCCTACTGAGGTAGTCCCTGCATATCGCCCCCCATAGGTAGGTGGGGTTGTGTCATTAACTCTGGCCCCTGGGCTGTGAGTAGATTTGTGACATCCTCACCAATGCACAGAAGAGCAAGTGAGACTGGTCACCTGCTAAGGCGACCCCTGGGGTTGAGTTTGAGCTGGTGGAGGGCTGGCTCTGAGCAGCTGGCCCCCTGCCGTGTCCTGTGAAGAATGGCTTCCCTGGGAGCTCCTGGGCCTGCGGGGGCGCTTTGGGTGAGCAGGAAATGCACATGTGTTTCTGAAGCCATTGAACTTTCAGACGTTGCCCTGACTGGTGTGGCTCATCATCCTGCAAAGCAAAAGGTCACTGGTTGGATTCCTGGTAAGGGCGCAGGCCTAGATTGCAGGTTCGGTCCCAGGTTGGGGCATATATGAGAGGCAACCAATTGATGTTTCTGTCTTATGTCGATGTTTCTCTCCTCCTCTTTCTCCTTCCCTTCCCCCCTCTCTAAAAATAACTAAATAAAATCTTCAAAAAAATATTCGGACTTTTTTGAGGGAAAATGAATTTAACTGGATACCTTAAACAGTATAATTTTTAATTTAAAAATATTTACACAGTGCCTTTAAGTTATAGAGCATTTTTTTTCATAGACATTATTTCCTTTAAAGCCTGCCCCTCTTCTATGGTAATTTTTCTTTCTTTTAACTTCCATTTTGACTTAAATTCAGACTTGTAGAAAAGTTGCAAGACAGCACAAAGGATTCCTGCAGGTCCTTCTCCCAGATTACCTAAATGTTGCTAGTTTACCACCTTGCTTGATTCTTTCTTCTCTCTAAATACTATATACAAGGTCTGTCCAGAAGGTATCCAGCCAGGTAATATGAAAAATAGACATTTATTGAAGAAGATAGAGGATACAAGAAACATTGTACACAGGACAATGATACCTCAGTCCCCTCCAAAGTAGGTACCTTGGAACCTCACACAGTTCTGCCAGTCACCATCAGCTGCCTCATCATATTCTCCTGAATCTCATTGATGGTCTCAAATCTCTCCCCTTTCAAAGGTGATTTTAGTTTTGGGAAAAGCCAGAAGTCTCAGGGCACCAAATCTGGGCCGTAGCGGGGCTGAGTCACCTGGGTGATTTGATGTTTCACCAGAAACCTCTGCATGAGACGTGACAAATGAGTGGGCGCATTGTTGCGATGAAGCTGCCAATCACCAGTTGCCCATAGCTGCGGCCTTCTGAATTATCTGAATAGTTTCCATGGAGGAATGTTCAAGCTTAATGCAAAATTTGATGCATTTTTGTTGCTCTACTCACTCAGTCATTTTGAATGAGACAGCCACACAGTACACATGCTCATTCAATGGCATCTACTGCCCCCACTGACTAGTACAGTGAAGTCGTCATTGTTCACACATGCGCGTTCCAGTCCACTGTCCTCGGCTGCCAGGTTACATCAATGCTGTGCAAACTGTTCTTGTTATATTAACAATGGCTGGACTTTTTCCGGACAGACCTTGTACGTATGTCTTTTTCCCATGAACTGTGTGAGAGGAAGCCTCAGATATGATGCCCCTTCACTCCTAGATACGTCAGGGGGTTTCCTAAAAACGAGGACGTTAGGGTCCTGAGTGCATTGCAGCCTAGCCTCGCCTACTCTAGATGAATGCGGACGAACTTGGTGGAGTTCCAAAGGGGGAAGCTTTAGTGCAGACAAGAGGTCAAAGCTGTAGAACAGAAGTTACATAGAGTCCATTAGGGAAATCCAGGCCTGAATCTGGAAGCTTAGAACCTTAAAGCAAATAGGTTTTTAACTGATATTTTATGATGTGATATGATATGATGTAATAGAATTAAGGGAGCTCGATAAGGGTTGCTGGGAAGGGAATTACTACATTCAGGTGTGTGGGCAGAAGTGACTTCAGGAAAATCTGTTTCGTGAGCAAGATCAAACTGGACTTGGTTTCTGCTTCGTGCCCATGGTTAGCTATTACTATCACTGAAATGTGTTCACTAATCACTGTTGTTTGCTCCAGACCCAAAAACATGGCACTGGCGATGACGATGACATTATTACAGAGGATGTCGTTGCTGAAAGTATAGCAAGGGGTCTTTGGGGGAGGGGTGGGAGGGCTAGCCGCTGAAAATGGCTCTCATTCAGCTAATGGGAATTCAGCCAGCTTAGGGTCAGACACCGGGAGCGCACCGCCTCTCCCTCTATCCTGACAGTGACATGGACTCGTGAGTCCCCATCCTCGGAGGTCTGTCCTCTTGCCCCTTTTTCCAGTCCACCTCCACTCGAGCTCTCAGGCTGTGCTCGGGAACTGGTTTGAATGGGCCCCTGGTTTATTTGCAGCCGCCCTGGGGATCTGGAGTGTAGATGCAAATGGCAGTTTTCTCTGGTAAGTGTCAGTGGCAACTGGCTCATTTCCTGATTTGCATTCCCAAGGCCTCGGCCTCTCAGGAAACCACATCTCACAGGCCGTCTGGTGGGGTTATTTTTAATCTCGGCGAGAAATGCTAGTCCATGATAGTTCTGAAAACCGAATGAGCTTCGATTTACCAGGCAGAGGGTGGTTAGGGACAGCGTCGTGAATTTGGCCAAATTCTGGGACCAAAGAGGAGAGAAGGGACTCTGGGGACGGAGAGGGTTTGGGGTTCAGGGCTGACGCAGATTTGGGAGCCCTCGGGCTCTCGCCGGCCTGAGCGATGGGAACGCAGGAGTGTGCTCAGACAGGGCAGTCGAAGCGTTCTGCAGTTTTCTTTCCACGTCAGTCTAATCGGAATCCCTGCTTCTGAAAATAGCAGTGACTTCCCAGGGCCCATCTTTACTCCTGCCACCTCTTGGTTTCTTGTCTCTCACTGGCTCGGGCTTTGTCTGGAGGTGATTTTACTGCAAATTGTACTCCAGGTTTAGAATTGATTTGTGTGTAGATAGTTGTATCCTCTGTGAGGATATTTTGAAATCTCAGATGAGCTCCCACATAAAGCAGGAATGAAGTTTTAAAATTGCACATGGAATATGAGAAAAACCAACTTACATTTTAAAAGCAATTTATTAATCAGTGTTACCCTGATACATTTAATTTAAAAAATTTAAGAAGTAATTAGTTTAACATTGGCATAGGGTCCACTGCAGTCCCCCTGGTGGATGTAAACATAATTGTGGGCAAACTCACTCACTCCGTGTTACGCTCATCCCGCTGAAGACCTTCTCTCCTGCTTTGAGCCTGGCTGCTGGTGAAAGGAAGGCACCTGGGGCTGGTTTCCAGGCCTGACACCCCGTCTGCAGAGTCACTGCCTGCACCCCCACCCCTCACTGTGAGACCTCCTTTCAGGTGGTTCTCCGGCCTCTCCCTAGGAAGACCCCTGCTCCGGCTCCCTTCACTGGTGCTCACTGCTCTCTTTGTTGTATTGTGTCCCCGTCAGTACTTGGTGGCTGGGGGAATGTCCCCAGTGTGAAACAGGTGCACATCTTCCCGGGAAATCGACCACCGTGTCTCCTTAGCTACGTGGCAGGCAAGTGAGAGTTGGCCGGGGTGACCTGAATTTGGCTTTTATCTTTTATATATATATATATTTTTTTTTTTTAAATTGAATTTTGGGGGGTCATGTTTGTTTAGGTTTCAGGTGTGCAATTCTATAATATATTATCTGTCTATTATGTTGTGTGTTCACTACCTGCAGTCAAGTCTCCTTCCATCACCATTTTCCCCCCTTTACCTTCTGCTTGTCCCTGCCCCCTTCACTTTGGTAATCACCAAAATGATGCCTGTGTCTGTGAGGTTTCTTTCTTAATCCCTTCACTTATTTCATCCCCCCTGACAGCTGCTACTCTGTTCTTTGTATCGATGAGTCTGTTTCTATTTTGTTTGTTTGTTTTCTTCATTAGTTCCTACATATAAGTGAAATCATATGGTATTTGTCTTTCTCTGTCTAACTATTTTCACTTGTCTAATACCCTCCAGGACCATCTATGCTGTTGCAAAAGGTAAGATTTCCTTAATTTTTACAGCTGAGTAGTGTTTCGTTGTATAAGTGTACCACAGCTTTTTTATCCACTCATCTATGATGGACACTTGGGCTGCTTCCCAATCTTGGCTGTTGTAAATAGCACCACAATGAACATAGGGGTGTACATATCTCTTTGAATTGGTGATTTGAATTTCTTTGGATATATACCCAGAAGTGGAATCTCTGGATCAAAAGGTAGTTCCATTTTTAATTTTTTGAGGTATCGACCATCTGTATGTCCTCTGTGGAGAAGTGTCTATTCTGCCCAATTTTTAATTTAATTATTTGGGGTTTTTTTTTTTTTTTTGGTGTGTTGACTTGTCTGAGTTCTTTATATATTTTGGATATTAACCCTCTATCAGATGTATCATTGGCAATGATCCCATTCAGTGGGTTGTCTTTTATTTTGTTGATGGTCTCCTTTGAGTACAAAACTTCTGAGTTTAATGTAGTCCCATTTGTTTTTTTTTTCTTTTGTTTTCCTTGCCTGAAGAGATCTGAGTATATCAGAAAAAATAATGCTGTGAGAAATATCTGATACTTTACTGCCTATGTTTTCTTCTAGGATGTTTATGGTTTCAAGTCTTACATTTAAGTTTTCAATCCATTTGAGTTTATTCTTGTGTATGCTGTAAAGCGGTGGTCCAGTTTCTTTTTTTTTTTTTTTGCATGTATCTGTCCAATTTTCCAAACACCACTTATTGAATAGACTGTCTTTACCCCATTGTATGCTCTTGCCTCCTTTGTCAAATAATAATTAACCATAAAGCCCTGGATTTATTTCTGGGCTCTCTATTCTACTTTATTGGTCTATAGGTCTGCTTTTATGCCAGTACCACGCTGTTTTGATTACTTTGACCTTGTAGTATAATTTGATATTAGGTAGTATGATATTTTTAACTTTATTCTTCTTTCTCAACATTGCTGAGGGTATATGATATCTTTTGTGGTTCCATATAAATTAGTGAAATATTTGTTTTAGTTCTATGAAATGTGACATTGGTATTTTGATAGGAATTGCCTTGAATCTATAGATTGCTTTGGGTAGTTTGGACATAGTAATGATGTTAATTCTTCCTGTCCACGAACATGGTATATGCTTTCACATGTTTGTATCTTTGTCAATTTCCTTCTTCAGTATCTTATAATTTTCTGCATACAGGTATTTTACCTCCTTGGTTAAATTTTTCCTAGGTACCTTAGTTTTCTTTTTCTTTTTTCTTTTTGGTTGCAAATGTAAATGGGATTTCCCCCCTCCAGCATGTCTCACAAAACAGCAGAATATACCTCTGGAGATAGGAGGCAAAATAATGTGAGCTCTGTGAATTGTTTCTTCTTCTTGTGTGGATCCGTGAACTGCCACATGTTGACAGAGAGGAACTCAGTGAGAAGACTGGGATTGTCTTCTTAGTTCCTCTTTCTGATCGTTTATTTATGGTGTGTAAAAGTGCTAGCAATTTCTGATTCTTAATTTTGTACTCTGCTACTTTACTGATTTTATTTGTCAGTTTTAGTAGTTTTTTGACAGAGTCTTTAGGGCTTTCTATATATAGTATCACGTCCAAATAATTACAGTTTTATGCCCTTCTTTCCAATTTGGATGCCTTTCATTCCTTTTTATCTGATTATGGTGGCGAGAACTTTCAGTACTATGTTGAAAAAGAGTGGTGAAAGCAGACATCTCTGTCTTGTTCCTAATCTTTTTATTTTTAATATATTTTATTGATTATGTTATTATAGTTGTCCCATTTCCCCCTCTTTATTCCCCTCCACCCTGCACAGCCCCTCCCACCCACATTCCCCCCTTTTAGTTCATGTCCATGGGTCATACATATAAGTTCTTTGGCTATACTATTCTTAACCTCCCCATGTCTGTTTTCTACCTGCCATTTATGCTACTTATTCTCTGTACCTTTTCCCCCTCTGTCCTCCTCCCACTCCCCTGTTGCTAACCCTCCATGTGATCTCCATTTCTGTGGTTCTGTTCCTGTTTTATCTGTTGGATTAGTTTGCTTTTGTTCTTGTTTTAGGTGTGGTTGTTAATAACTGTGAGTTTGCTGTCTTTTTCCTGTCCTACTTTTTATCTTCTTTTTCTTAGATAAGTCCCTTTAACATTTTATGTAATAAGGGCTTGGTGATGATGAACTCCTTGAACTTGACCTTATCTGAGAAGCACTTTATCTGCCCTTCCATTCTAAATGTAAGCTTTGCTGGATAGACTAGTCTTGGATATAGGTCCTTACCTTTCATGACTTGTAATACTTCTTTCTAACCCCTTCTTGCCTGTAAGGTCTCTTTTGAGAAATCAGCTGACAGTCTGATGGGAACTCCTTTGTAGGTAACTGTCTTCTTTTCTCTTGCTGCTTTTAAGATTCTTTCCTTCATTTTAATCTTGGGTAATGTAATGATGATGTGCCTTGGTGTGTTCCTCCTTGGGTCCACTTTCTTTGGGACTCTCTGAGCTTCCTGGACTTCCTGGAAGTCTATTTCCTTTGCCAGACTGGGAAAGTTCTCCTTCATTATTTGTTCAAATAAGTTTTCAATTTGTTGCTCTTCCTCTTTTCCTTCTGGCACCCCTATAATTCAGATATTGGAACATTTGAAAATGTCCTGGAGGTTCCTAAGTCTCTCCTCAATTTTTTGAATTTTTGTTTCTTCATTCTTTTCTGGTTGAATGTTTCTTTCTTCCTTCTGGTCCACACTGTTGATTTGAGTCCCAGTTTCCTTCCCATCACTATTGGTTCCCTGTACATTTTCCTTTATTTCACTTAGCGTAGCCTTCATTTTTTTCATCTAATTTGCGACCAAATTCAACCAATTCTGTGAGCATCCTGATTACCAGTGTTTTGAACTGTGCATCTGATAGGTTGGCTATCTCTTCGTTGCTTAGTTGTATTTTTTCTTGAGCTTTGATCTGTTCTTTCATTTGGGCCATTTTTTTTGTCTCAGCACACCTGTGTAGTAAGGGGCAGAGCCTTAGGTGTTCACCAGGGCGGGGTAACTCATGTCGCTGCATTGTGTGACACCGTTTGTGGGGGAGGGGTCCAAGAGGGAACAATGGTGCTTGCTCCACTCTCTGCCGGATTTCAGTCCCTTCCCCCACTACCCACAAGCAAAGTGGGCCCTTCTGGTGCTGATTCCCGGGTGGGATGACTTTTGTACATTCTAGGACCCTGTGGGTCTCTCCAATGAACTCTCCTGTGCAGCTGGGAGTTTCTCCTGCTGGCACCTCAACCCCCAAAGCTGTTTTCAATCAGTGGTTTTAGGCTTTATTTCCCCATGCTGGAGCCCTGGGTTGTGCAGTCTGTCTCGCTCCCCAGTTGTTCCTCTTGGTTTATCTGCAAGCGAATGTGGAGTAGCCTGTTCCACCAGCTGCTGTCTTGCCAGCCAGCCATCACCTTGCCTTGAGTCCTATCTGCCCGGATGCCCATCTCTGCCCCTCCTACGGTCTGGATGAATGTGTCTTCTTTAACTCCTTGGTTGTAGGACTTCCATACAGTTAGATTTTTCTCGCAGTTCTGGTTGGTTTTTGTTTTTAAATTGTTGTTGTCCTTCTTTTGGTTGTACAAGGAGGCACAGTGTGTCTACATACACCTCCATCTTGGCTGGAAGTCTCTTGTTCCTGATTTTAAGTTAAATAATTCTACTTTTGTGCATTAATTATGATGTTGTCTATGGGTTTGTCATATATGGCCCTTATTGTGTTGAGGTATGTTGCCTCTATTCTCACTTCACTGAGAGTTTTTATAAATGGGTGCTGGATTTTATCAAGTGCTTTTTCTGCATCTGTTTGTATGATCATGTGATTTTTATCCTTCATTTTATGTGGCATATTACATTTTGATTTGCAAATATTGTACCAACCTTGCATCCCCAGAATAAATCCCACTTGATCATGGCGTATGATCTTTTTACTGTATTGTTGGATCCAGTTTGCTAATGTTTTATTGAGAAATAGTAGCAATGTTTTATTGTTAATGTTTATTGATTCATCAAGGATATTAGTCTATAATTTTTTCGTAGTATCTTTATCTGGTTTTAGAATTAGGATAATGCTGGCCTCATAAAATGAGCTTGGGGGTCTTCCCTCCTCTCACATTTTTTTGGAATAGTTTCAGAAAGATAGCTGTTATTTCTTCTTTGAATGTTTGGTAAAATTCACCTGTAAAGCCATCTGGTTCAGGACTTTTGTTTGCTGGGAATTTTTTGATTATTGCGAGAAATTTTTTGATTAGTTGTGATCAAAAGATATTCATATTCTCTGATTCCTCCTGATTCAGTTTTAGAATATTGTATGTTTCTAGGAATTTATCTATTTCACTCAGTTGTCCAATTTGTTGGCATGTAGTTGTTTGTAACATTTTATTATCCTTTGTATATTCCTGTGATATTAGTTGTTATTTCTCCTCTTTCATTTCTGATTTTATTTAATTGGGTCTTTTTTAAATTTTATGAGTCTAGTAAGAAGTTTGTCAATATTCTTTATCTTTTCAAAGAACCAGCTCTCATTTTCATTGATCTTTTGTATTGTTTTTTCAGTCTCTATGTCATTTATTTCTGCTCTAATCTTTATTGTTTCCTTCCTTCTACTTATATTTTGCTTCATTTGTTGTTCTAATTCTAGTTCTTTTAGGTGTAAGGTTAGATTGTTTATTTGAGATTTTTCTTGCTTCTTTCCCTCTTGGACTGCTTTTGCTGTGTCCCATAGATTTTTGGTTGTTGCGTGTTCATTTTCATTGGTCTCAAGGTAAGTTTTGATCTTGTTGTTAACCCACTCATTATTTAGTAACATGTTTTTTGGCCTCCATGTGTTTGTGTTTTTCAGATTTATTCTTATAATTGACTTCTAGTTTCATGCCATTGTGGTAAGAGAAGGTGCTTGATATGATTTCAATCTTGAATTTATTAAGACTTGTTTTGTGTTCTAACATGTGGTCCATCCTAGAGAATGTACCACATGCCCTGAAAATGAATGTATATTCTGCTGCTTTGGGGGTGAAATGCTCTGTAAATATCAATTAAATCCATCTGTTCTAGCGTGTTCTTTAAGGTTACTGTTTCCTTGTTGATTTTTTTTTTCCTGGAAGATGTATCCATTGATGTCAATGGGGTGTTAAAATCCCCTGTTGTTACTATATTACTGTCAGTCTCTCCCATATGTTTATCAAGATTTTCTTTATATATTTAGATGCTCCTATATTGGGTGCATGTTTACAAGGATTATATCCTCTTTGTTGGATTGATTCTTTTAGCGTTATGTAATATCCTTCTTTGTCTCTCATTATGGCCTTTGTTTTGAAGTCTATTTTGTTTCATATAAGTATTACTTCCCCAGCTCATATTTTCATTTTCATTTTCATGGAATATATTTTTCCATCCCTTCATTTTCAATCTGTGTGCATCTTTTGTTCTGAGGTGGGTCTCTTGTAGACAGCATATACATGGATCATGTTTTCTTATCTATTCAGTTACCCCATGTCCTTTTATTGGAACATTTAATTCATTTATATTTAAAGTAATGATAGCCTTGCTGGGTAGAGTAGTCTTGGTTATAGGTGCTTGCTTTAATCACTTTGAATATTTCTTGCCAGTCCTTTCTGGCCTGAACTGTTTCTGTTGAGAAATCAGCTGACGGTTTTATGCAAGCTCCCTTGAAGGTGTCTGTCTTTTTCTTGATGCTTTTAAGATACTTTAACCTTTGTCTTTTTAATTATGATGTATCTTGATGTAACCCTCTTTGAGTTCATGTAGTTTGGAGCTCTCTGCACTTCCTGCACTTGTATGAATTCTTCCTGTACCAGGTTAGTGAAGTTTTCAGCCATTATTTCTTCAAACAAGTTTTCAAGCCCTTGTTCTCACTCCTTCTCCTGTTACCTCTGTGATATGGATGTTGTTATGCTTTATGTTGTCTTCATGGCCCCCCAGACTTTCCTCATTTTAATAAATTATTTTTTCTTTTTGTTGCTCTGCTTGGGTGTTTTCTGTTATCTTGTCCTCTAAATCAGTGGTTCGATCCTCTGCTTCATCCAACCCGCTGTTGATTCTGTTTCGTGTATTCTTCATTTCATATTATATTCTTTATTTATGACTGGTTCTTTTTTATGGTTTCTACGTCCCTTTTAATGCTTATGATCTCCTTGTTTAAGTTCTCACTGAGATCATCCATTCTTCCCCTAAGGTCCTTGAGCATTCTTATCACCATTGTTTTGAACTCTGGTTGCTTCCATTACATTTAATTATTTTTCTAGAAAATTTTCTTGCTCTTTTATTTGGGGCATATTTCTTTGCCTCCCCATTTTGCCTTTTTGTGTTTGTCTCTCTGTATTAGGTAGACCTTCTATGACTCCTAAACTTGTTAAGGTGCTTTTATGTGATAGGTGTCTTGTGGGGCTTAGTGGCATAATCTTACATCACCTGAGCTGAGTGCTCCAGGAATGTCTGTTGTGTGGGTTATGTGTGCCTTCATTGTTGTAGTTGAGTCTTGAATGCTTTTGGCTTGTTTGTGGGTGGGTTAACCCTCATGCTGGTGGAATATAAGGGCAGACCTCAATCATAGTGTATGAGCTATTGTGCAGGCGCTGCACCCCAAAGTGGAATTGTTCCAAGCAGGGTCTGGTTTCTGCCAGGACCCTCTTTTGGATGTGCCACTTGTGTGGTTAGTTGGGTCAAACTCTGGTGTGGTCTGAAGCCCACCAGTGGTTGTTTTGGTTCTGGGATTTTTTGGGCAGGGTTCCAGTACAGGTTGATTTCAAACATTGCCTATAACTGGCCTTCGGCTCTATGTCTGGAGCTTCCATGCAATTCACTGTTTGTGGCTGCCTCTATGGAACTTGGGTATGCATGGGAGGGGCAAAACTGTGTACAAGGGTCAGCTTCCCCCAGCTTTAAGACAGGGGCAAATGAATAGGAGGTCCAAGGCACACTGAGGTACATCTCTACCTGTTGGCCATTATGCTACCTTGTGAGGTTGCCTGGTCTTCTTCGAGAGTCTTCCAGAGAAAAACTGTAGAGTGGGCCCAGGCTGGCTGCAACACACAGACCCTTCCACAAGTTGTGAGCTTGGTAGGATGGGGCAACCGGTGTCAGAAGGATGGGGCAAGGGGGATTTCTCCTAGGGGGCAGCATAGTCAGGTATTCATTGGGGTAAATAGCTCCTACTTAAGAGCCATGTCACTCAGTCTCTGCCAGAGTCTCCGATCCTAGCTTCCTCAGGAGGAGCACACCTTAGGTTCAGGCTGGGTGCAGCAAGTGGCTCCTTTGTAGGAGAAAGCTCAGCAGGGCTGAGCCCCGGCAGTTGGAAGGACAGGTCAAATGCATCTCCTGTTCAAGGGGTGGTGATGGCTGTGCTCGCCAGGGGTGAGGATAAAACTGGCCACCCCCTGTGCTGTAACTGCACAGCCCAATGCCCATCTGAATCCTGGACAAGAGCCTTCCGGGGGTATGTAGTCCAATGATTCCAGCTCTGTGTAAATGTCCCATAGTGCTTTATCCACTCACCTACTGATGGACACTGGGACTGCTTCCATATCTCGGAGACTGTAAATAATGCTGCAATGAACATAGAGGTGCTTATGTTCTTTCAAATTAGTGTTTTGGGTTCCTTTGGGTATATTCCCAGAAGTGGGATCTCTGGGTCAAAAGGCAGATCCATTTTTAATTTTTTGAGGTATCTCCATACCTCTTACCACAGTGGCTGCACCCATCTGCATTCCTACTAGCACTGCAAAAAGAGTTCCCCTTTCTTCATATCCTCACCAGCACTTGTTGTTTGTTGATTTATTGATGGTAGCCATTCTGACAGGTGTGAAGTGATAGCTCATTGTGGTTTTAATTTGCATTTATTTTTTGATTAGTGACGGTGAGCATCTTTTCATATGTCTCTTGGCCATCTCTATTTCCTTTTTGGAGAAGCATATACTCAGGTCCTCTGAACATTTTTTAATTGGGTTTTTGGTTTTTTTGGTGTTGCATTTTGTAAGTTCTTTATAAATTTTGGGTATTAACCCTTTATCAAATATATCAGCAAATATTTTCTCCCATTCTGTGGGTTGTCTTTTTATTTTGTTGATGTTATCCTTCACTGTGCAAAAACTTTTTAGTTTGATGTGGTCCCATTTGTTTATTTTTTCCTTTGTTTCCCTTGCCTGGGGAATATATCTGATAAAATATTGCTACAAACTATGTCTGAGATTTGGCTGCCTTATATTTTCTTCTACAGTTTTTATGGTTTCAGGTCTAACATTTAAGTCTTTAATCCATTTTGACTTTATTCTTGTGTGTGGTGTAAGAAGGAGGTATAATTTCATTTTTCTGCACATATCTGTTCAATTTTCCCAACACCATTTATTGAATAAACTATCTTTAGCTCACTGTATGTGTTCACTTCCTCTGTCATATACTAATTGACTATAAAGTTGTGGGTTTATTTCTATGCTCTCTATTCTGTTTCATAAATGTATGTGTCTTTTTTATGCCAGTACCATGCTGTTTTGATTACTATGGCCTTATAGTATAGTTTCATATTAGGTAGCATGAGTCCTCCAACTTTATTCTTCTTTTTTAGGATCACTGTTGCTATGTGGGGCCTTTTGTGGTTCCACATAAATTTTTAAAATATTTGTTCTAGCTCTGTGACATAGATAATTGGAATCTTGATAGAAATTGCGTTGACTCTATAGATTGCTTTGGGTAGCACGGGCATTTTAATAATGTTAATTCTTCCTATCTGTGAACTCAGTATTTGCTTCCACTTATTTGTCTCTTTTCAATTTCTTTCTTCAGTGTCTTATAATTTTCCAAGTATTGGTCTATTACATCCTTGGTTATATTTATGCCTAAGTATTTTTTCTTTTTGATGCAATTTTAATTTTTTTAAATTTCCCTTTCTGTTAGTTTGTTATTGGCATATAAAAATACAACTGATTTCTAGATATTAATTTTGTATACTGCTACTTTGCTGAATTTATTTATGAGTCCTGGTAGTTTCTTGGTGGAATCTTTGGAGTTCTCTGTGTATAGTATCATGTCATTACACAATGGAATACTACTCAGCCATAAAAAGAAGAAAGTTTTACCCTTTGCAACAGTATGGATAGACCTGGAGAACATTATGCTAAGTGAAATGAGCCAGTCAGAAAAAGACAAATACCATGTGACTTTACTCATATGTGCAATCTAATGAACAAACTGAACTAACAGTAAAATAGTGACAGACTCATAGATAGAGAGCAGGATGACAGCTAAGGTGGGGGAGGATAAGGGGTGGAGGGATTGGACATAAGGGAAAAAGGACTCATGGACATGGACAACAGTGTTGGGGAGACAGTGTATAAGAGCCCTAAATGGTAATGGTAAAAATACAATTAAAAATCAGTAGAAAAAAAGAGAAAGATCTACATACAGAACAACAACAATAACAAGAGCAACAAAGATCCCAGCTCTGAGCAGCACTCCAATCCCTGTGCAGGGCTGAACTCAGCAGGGTGGGGCCACCAGGAATGGAAAGTGCAGGCCAAAAGAGTCATCGGGGGAAGGGATGGGCATAGGGTGTGCATGAATGAAGTGGGTAATAACCCCCTTTTGAAAGTTAAATAACTCAGTGACTGTCTGCATCTCCACCAGGACCTTATCCAGAAAGACCGTGCACCAAAGGTCCCTGTTGGATGCAGCCGGCAGACCTTTGTGTAGGACCCCCACTTGGCAGGGTGGCGGTGTTGCCAGTAGTTGAAGGACTGGAGTAGTAGACTCCTGAGGCTGGTGCTCTAAGAGTAGGAGTGCCCTGCCCTAGGAAGATGGCATCTGAGGGCAGTGTGGGACAGAGAGAGACTCAGCACAGGGACTCCAGTGTGTGACCCTCCAGATCTCTCCTGGGACCACACCACCCAGATTTTCTCTGTATGACTCCTGTGTGCTCTGGGTCACCTTCCCTCTACTGGAGCCCCAGATGAGGGTCTGAGGGCAAGATCCTGTGCACTGACCCTTTAAAAGAGCACCTGAGTTTCTAGCAGACTCCCTCCTCTTCCAGGAAGAGTCTCCACTGATCTTCACAGCCAGATGCTATGCAGACTCCTCTTCCTGGCTCTGATTCTCTGGATTGGGGGATCCTGGTGTGGGGTTGGGATCCCCATGCTCCTCAAGGGGGATTTTGTAGGCAAGATATTCCTTTGGATTCTCAACTGTTGTACATGGGTAGGGGAGGCCAGCCCTTTCTGCATCTCCTCATGTCTTAGCAGTTTCTGTGTGGCTTCTGCAAATCTTTGGTTATAATACTCCTGTTCAGCCAGGCTTCTGTTGGTTATTCTGGTTGATTGCTCTGAAATTTAGCTTTAAATCTGGTTAGCACCCGGAGAAGGTGAGAATGGTTTCCACTTACTCCACATCCATCTTGGAATCCTCTTTGCTTTCATTTTTTTCTGTGTTTATTCTTATACTCTTTTGAAAAATCGCACTAGAGAATGGTGAGGGGCATGCACATAGCTGTGGTGAGTGCATACTGAGAGGTCCGGTATAGATGTCTCTATTTTTAGAAAAACACCACTTAACTGACCACTGATTGGTGAAAACCTCTCATTTTCAGCCCAACAATCAGCTTTCACCAAATTAAGATTTCTGGAAATTTTCTATGATACCAGTAAGAAAAGGAAATTAGGAGCTGCCACTACTTAATCAATTTGAGGGGTTGATAAACTTTCCCACGGGGTCACATGGTGACGTTAGCAGGTGAGAAAGACACCAGCATGAAACAAAAACAAGATAAACCTGTTATTAATGAAGTTCATGCTCCAGTTCAAAATCTTCTTTAGAAATTTCCTGTAGAAAACCAATTTGGGGCAATTTTTATGACCTCAAATTAAGATTTGGGCAATACAAGATTGAACTTTTGAAACAGAAGTCTTTGTGTAATAATAATTATGTGTAAGTTTTTTATTTTAGACATTATACCAAATAAATACATATATTTTTCCTTTCTTCTGAAACTCAATTGAGAAAAAAGATCCCATGATAACGAAGAGATAAGTGGGAATGGCCAAGGGCAGACAAGTGCCGTCATCCCGTTTCTTGGATGTGAACCACCACTTACAGCGGTTTGCATGACGTGGAGAAGGGGATGTTCAGGATGTGTACGTGCTGGGCCTTGGGAGTGTGGTGCCTGGTCTGCTTACTGAAAGTCCTGAGGGACCTGGATGTAGGTTCCTCCCTTTGGGTAGTGGAAGTGAGGGATGGTGCAAAACTACCTGCATGGTTGTCGTTGAAGTTCTTTCTGCCAGGCAGCTGCTTCAGGGACCTCTCCCAACCCTTTCCACCACTGCACACAAAACCATCAGCGGCCCCCATATTGGTAATGCTTTTGGAGAGAAATCGAACACATTTCCCAGAAAAAAAGCACGGCTTCTAGTGTGGGTGTGTACATGCAGATTAAATTCTTTCTTATTATGTCATTTTAGATTCAGGGGATAATGTCACATTCCTCACTTGTGTCCCCAAAAGAAAAGCCAGTTGACAGAAGCCAATCCTGATGAAGGATGGCCCTGTTACAAAACTGAGTTCCCAAACAGCCTTTCCAAAGCAGGAGAATGTCCTACTGGGGAATACTACTGATGAAAAACAGTCTTTCATTTTCCTTCATGAGTTAGTAACCAAGCATTATCAGAAACAAGAGCAACCTAAAAGAGAAAGACCAAGATAAACATTCAGAATAAATGAACCCTGAAGAAATCACAAAAAAAATCCATACTTATATCCCTAGAGAAGGCGGAGAAGATATTGCACCCATAAAATTAGAAAAGGATGCTATTAAAAACAAATAAGAAACAATAAGAAGCTTTTAGAAATTAAAAATATGATTAAAAATTACATTCAGTTTTATATATGATTTCAGTGAAAATAAGATGAAATCAAAATAATTTCTGTGAATGCAGAGCAACTGTCAATGATGAAGAAGTTCGTGGAGAAGATAAGAGACAGATGTTTTATTCAGTAGGTCTACAGTCTGACTGAAGGGGATTTCAGGGTGTAAGATTGGGGAAAATGGAGAGGAAGATATACTTTTTTAAAAAAGAAGAAAATCTCAGTGCGAGGAAAGACAAGGTCTGTTGATAAGCCCTGAATTGATCTTAGGCAAATGGAGCACTTGATACTGGTTGCCAAGCCCTCTTCCTCATTATGAGTAAGTATTGACAATCTCATTAAAAAAGGCCATATATGAGAATCTGAGTGGTGATGCTTTTAATAGACAGCTTTTTGGCAATCAGGTTATTTTGTAAAAAAGTAAAACCTTCCAACATTATCAGAAAATAGTGACAAGCAGTTGTGACATGGGACATGGACTTCCCTGGTTATCTGTTACTCAGATGGATGGGATCTCCTTGATGAGGAATCTGTTGTTTCCTGTAAATATTCTCTCACAGGTGGTTCACTGGTGGCTTTGATGCTGCATTTTCTGCAGCCCGTGGCCAAGATTCAAGGGTCATTGACTTAAACATTTTCAGTGCCTGAGAATGATGAGAGAGGAAAAGGTATTTACAGAGTTCACCTGCCAGTTTTTTCAGCATCCAATGTATTATTCAAAACCCATTTGTTAAGGTACAAGGAAGCATGCCATCATTTTGAATATCAAATACATTTTTTAAAAAAACAACAAAATCCTCTGTAGGTATCAAATGACAAATAATGATGCGAGTCTGACACGTATACCTGAAACAGTCATGCTCCTTCCTGGAAGGCTTTCACGGTGTCCACAAAATGTCATATTACTTGTTGGTAGCTTTTAAGGACGGGCACGTGTTAGGAACACTGGCTAGCACAGCTAAGTCTCTGGCCCAGCGAGGCCTGCCCCCGAGGTGCCCATGTTTACAGATTGTCGTATAGGCTGGTTATAAAGTGAGGGAGGGCAATTCACCCCTTTTCCTCTCAGCATGGTGGCCCTTCCCACTCCAGGTCATGAGTAATGACTCAGCCTGAAGTCCTGGACCTGTGCTGAATATATGCAAATGACCTGCAGCATCTCTTTCCTGGATTGAGGGTTTTAAGGTCTTCCTTGCATTGTGCTCTTTTGCCTTGATTTCCTTGTAGAAGTTCAGAAAGTGAGGCCCTTTAAGGGTCTCTGCACTTTTTTGAAAAGAAAATGAAGAAGTGCCTTGATTTCAAAAGAAATCTAACTCAATTCTTTGCAGATAGGAAGAGAAGGTGGAATAAGTTTTATTTGCTGAATTTATCAGATTAAGTTCTGCAGATTGGTAATCCAATGTCAATTGCTATTTCTTTCTTTCTTTTTAAATATTTTATTTATTTATTTTTTACAGAGAAGGGATGGGAAAGAGAAAGAGAGGGAGGGAAACATCAATGTGTGGTTGCCTCTCATGCATCCACTACTGGGGACCTGGCCTGCAACCCAGGCATGTGCCCTGACTGGGAATCGAACCGTGGACCCTTTGATTCTCAGGCCTGTGCTCAATCCACTGAGCTACACTAGCCAGGCTCAGTTGCTATTTCTGATGTTGTTCTTTTTAATAATGAATATGGTCATCTTGTATCAGTCATTTACATGAACACATTATCTTAATTACTGTTCTGGACTCTCCTGTGAGATTAGCATTATTATTTGCCTCATTTTTATAAATATTGCAATTATGTTTAATATTAATAAGTTGGAGAAAACTGAAGGAGGAATGTATTTAGCCAGAAAAACTAAGAATCTAGCTTTGAATGTGCTACTTTTGAGATGCCTCTCACTGATATGTTTCAATATATTTTTTATATTCTAAAACATTTCAAAAAATTAATTTCAAAATTCTGCAGTTAGCTTCTTAACGCTCACATTCAAGGGCCACCAGATATTTGAGGAAAAGCTCAATCATGAAAGATAGAAAATGAAAACACACACAAAAATAGAACTTGTAGGAAGAAGACATATACAGGGAGGAGAAAAGTCCTTACACAATTTCTATTTATTTTCTCATAGAGGGCACTTCTTCTATTGAAATGTTAGGAATATAGGGGAAACTTGGTGGCTTTATAGGTTTGCTAATGGGAAGACGAAAGGATGTCCTCTTAGTGACTTTTGTCAGAGAATGTAAGGGTAACTCCGCCAGTGGGAAATGAAGCAGGGAGAAGGGAACCTGGAGGGATAGTCATTCTGGGTAGTTAATGAGTGACTTCTCCAGGGAAATACAGGATGGAAGTACCCAATGATGTTACTTATTTGAGGCTGAAGAGCACGAATCTAGGAACATAGGTTCATCCAGTTATAACATGTTCTCCAGTAACAATAGGCTGTTTGGAGGTCAATGTGGAGGGTTAAAGGCAGTTAAGTTCATCTAGATGCGGGATTTTCCACATGCTTGGGATGAAGAGGGAGAGGGCCAGGAAATTGGAGTATTTAAAAAATATATATAATTCACTTATATACAATTAGCAGAATTTCAAACATATCCTGGAATGGAGAGACTAAAAAATCCTCATGTACCTGAGACCTAGTTTGAAAGAATCATCAACATATGACTTAATCTAAACCTCTCTACTCTTCACGCCTTTGCCCTATGCTAAATTATCTTAAAGCAAATCTCAGACATACTCTCTCTCCATCTGTATTACCCAGAGTATTTTTAAGGGTGTGGGTAAAATGCTTAACCAGTGATCCAAACTGAGTATGAAGAGAAGCGAAGAGAGTGACAGAGAGTATGGATATGTCAATGGACTGAGCGCCCACGCTGTTTCCATGGCAGCCCTTGAGTGAATGAATAAAATGGAAACCAGGAGATAGCGAGAGGTTTAATTCATGGGTTGGGAGGTTTGCATTTTTTATAAAAACATAGCGAGAGGGTCAGTCAACTTACACAGTCTTCTCCCTCAAATCTTCCCTACTTAGTACCTAGTTCTTTTTCTTATAAAAAGCATCAATATAAATCACATTGTAAAGTATGAAAATGTCAAATCACTCTCTTGTACCCCTGAAACTAATATAACCAAATAAGGTTGCATATGAACTATACTTAAATAAAATTTTTTAAAAATTGGAATTAATGCATACATGTTCTGAATAGTTCAATCAATGCAGTAAAGTCGAAAAATGTAGTGTAAATGTTTAATTTCTCCCCAGATAACCAGCCATGTTCAGAAGTCCTCTGTTAATCATTTTTGGTACCCAGAAACTTCATATACATATCTATACACACAAGAAACGTAAGCATATTTCATAAAAGAACATGAATAGAATATAAAATATTTCCTTGCTTTTTGTACATGACAGTATATTGGAAATATTTTCTTTTCAGGATGTGTGCATCTGTCTCACTTTAAAAATTCTTACACAGTATTTTACTTTGGATAAATGAGTCTCCTCATTAACGAACAATGCCACAACGAAGACCTTCTTGCACATATTTTCACATGTGTGTATTGCAATGTATCACCGTACCTTATCTAAGGAAAAATTCTTAGTACTTTTGAGGTTTAAGGGTGTTTTATTACTGTTAGTTTTGATAGATATTTGCATATTATTCAGGTTGTTTTTCTTGAGAATGGAGACAAAATGCATTTCCAGCTGCTCCTTAGAAGGCTTCCTGGATCCTCTGAATGTCTTGAGGGCAAGTGGATGGAAAAGGAGGGAGGGGGCCCGGAGCTCAGGCTGCAGAGCCTGCCTCTATTTTGGTGGCTGCATTAACTCTGGCTACACATCAGAATCTCACTGAGAACTTACAAAATTGTCTATGTTCCGACACCAGAAATTTGGACTTAATTGATCTAGAATCAGGCCTGGACATTGGGATTTCCAAAAATCTCCCCTAGAGATTCTAATTTGGAGCGGTGTCCAGAATTTCTGCTTTGTATAGAGCTAGGGAGGCAGAAATAGAAGTCTCAGGTAGAGGATATGTTAGGCATCAGTAAGATTGTGCCCATGAAGCAAAAGAGAGAAATGAAGATCAGACTCCTCTACAAAAGCCACACTAGGTGAAAGGATCAGCTCAGGTTCCGGCAAGAGGTGGGAAGAGACAGATCTGGGTGAGGGAAAGGCAGAGCTGGCCAGGCAGGGTGCTGTGGCGCTCTCATGGTGTCGGTCATAGAGTGTACTTTTTTAGGTGGAGATCAACTCGAGACTGAAGCCGCTTCCAGGCTCTTCTCAGCCCTGGGTTGCCCAAGATCAGCAGCACTGAGTGGCCAGCCGGGTAGGCAGCCATGATGCTTCTGCACAGACTATTCCAGGAACTGTTGTCATCAAAGACATTGGACATATAGAGAAATGCAGCAACTCCGTTGACAACGTAGAGAATGAGAAAGTAGCTGGTAGCTCTGATGGCCCCCAGGTGGGCCTCCATGCTGGGGTCCCCGGAGCCTGTGGCGTTGCTTTTCATGTGCATGGTGTGTCTCTTGAGAGAGAGGATGAGCAGGGCGGCCGCCAGGATGAACATGATGAGAGGGATGAAGATCCCCAGGTTATAGAGCAGAGCCAGGTTGACCACGTTGGTCTCGGTGAAGTATTTTTTCTTAGTGGAGTTGGAGGAGGGGACAGGCACGGAACTGTTACAGTAAATGGTGTAGATGCCACTGGAGAAGAGCATACTGCAGCCCAAGGAGATAAACGCTGACAGCCACAGAAACCAGGGCATCAACCCAGTGATTCTCCACTTCAGCTTGAGGAAGAGGGAGCAGGAGAAGTCAGCGGTCTTCACGAAGTAGAAGAAACTGAGCCAGGCAGAAAACCAGAGGCTACAATAGTTCAAGAACATAAAACTTACTCTGAATGTATCATAGACACGGTTTTCATGATAAAAATGTGGAGATGTTGAGTGGAGGGTAATTTCTAGCATCATGAAGCTTTGGAGAACTAGCCTGGATACACCCAGGAAAACCAGGATCCTGCCACTTGTGGAAACTGCCTTATTCTGAATCCATTCAGCTGCGTTTATAGCCACAATGAACCCATTCGCAACGATACCAATGATGCACTCAATGCCCATAGCCGTGAAAAGTAAGGTGGTGTGCAAGGATGACAACTCATCTCCTGGGGGACTGCAGCTTTCAGTCATCCTGAGCTGTTACTCCTCTTTGGTGTCTAAGAGAAAATGTCTCCCTAGCATTTGGTAGGCAGACCCTGATAGCTCCCACTATTCACGTCACAGGAGGAAGCAGTCGATGTAGCATCTCCAAATTCACTCCATTTGTTTGTCTCAGAATTCTTAGTTCTAAATGTGGAAATGCAAATGGTAGAGGGATTTGGTTTCTGATCCTCTCCCACACCCTTGTCTTATGTTGGTGTTTGTCTAATCATGGGGCCCAGGGAAGGACTTGAGAAGACACTCTTTTATAAACCACTAATGTGGTATTGAGAGCGTGTTATTTACTAGCTCCAGTTAATTCAGACGTCTGTGTACCAGGCCATCATTGAATTCAGTCTCACCTGTGACTTTAGAAAACTGATGGAAAATAATAAGTTTAAAGACATAGACAGTGGTACCTCAGTACTTGTTAACTTGTTCTAGAACTCTAATTCGTGACCAGCTGAAACTGATGAGTACCGAATGAATTTTTTTCAAGCAATGAGTGATGAAGCATTTTTCTCTTGCGGGAGTGGCATGGTGACTCATACATGTTCTAGCAAGTGCAGTGAGTCCCCTAGCAAGCGCCGGGTGCTGAAACATATTTTTCTCGTCAAAATGCAATGGATACAGGGTTTGGTGAGTTCTGAATCTGACAAGTACTGAGGTATGACTGTATATTTCTTATGATGTGCTAGGCACTGTTTAAACACCACATTTATATATATGTTACCACATTTAAGCCTCACAACGATTCTATGAAGAATGTACTTTTATTATCTCTACTTTGCAGGTGAGGAGACTGAGACTAAATAAATTGTCCAAACCCACAGACCCAGAGAGTTAGAGAGCTGGGATTCACACCTCAGCCAGCTGGCCCCAGAGGTTGTGTTATCCTACCTAGACCTATGGATTTGTGTGTGTGTGTATTCCAAAGAGTAAAACAGTGCTGACTTGACTGTATCATTCTCTCCTGATTGTCTTTTATGATGTCCTCCCTATTTAAGGGGAGAACACTTGAGTTGAAAAAATAAATAGTTTTTCACTGGTTGTAAAGACTTTCTTCACAACTCACACAGGACACTTCACTTCTGACATTTCTGGTCACCAAATATATGGGTTTTCCCCCTTCTCAACACCAAGCAATTCTCGGTGTCCTACCATTTAATTCAATTCTGACACCATTTACCTGAAGATAGCGTCAGATCCCACAGGTTAAGGGCTCAGTCCCCTAGACAGCCCCCACCCCATGTCAGATGCCACCTGCAAGTCCAGGTTGCCACCCTGTGCTTCAGACCCATTAGCTGTGAATCAGAGGCTCCCATGACCCACTCCTCAGGTTTGATTAATTTGCTAGAGTGGCTCACACAACTCAAGAAAAACAGTTTACTTCCATTTACCGATGTGTTAGAAAATGATATGATAAAAGATACAGATGAGCATCCAGATGGAAGAGAGGCATAAGGCTAGGTATGTGGGAAGGCATATGGCACTTCCATGCCCTCCCAGCACTTCTACATGTGTTCACCATCCCAGAAGCCCCCAGAGCACAGTCCTTTTGTGTTTTTGTGGAGGCTTCTTTACACAGGCATGTTTGATTAAGTCGCTGGCCATTGGTGGTTGAACTCAGCCTCCAGCCCTTCTGAGGTCCCTGGAGGTGAGGGGGGAAGGGTGGGACTGACTCTTCTAACCCTCCAATCACATGGTTGGTCCTTCTGGTAACCAGCACCCACCCTTGGGTGCAGTCCAAAAGTCATCTCATTAACGTAACAAAAGGCAATTTTTTATCACCCATCAGTTAGGAAATCTGAGGGTTTTTAGGAGCTCTATGCCAGAAAGAAGGATGAAGACCAAATATTATACATATATTTATTATAAATCACAATATTGCATTAATAAAGCCAGGAGATGCTAATTTTCAAGAGGTGAATTTCTTTGCAAAATAAGAACTTGAGAGAGAGTAAACTTCTTTAGTTATACATTAATATAAATGATTACACACATACATTTACCTTTCATTAAAAAAAACAAACTAGGAAAATAATGGTTGAAGGAAAAGTTCCCTCTTTTTTCCCAGTGTAGCCTAATCAACATTAAGGTCAAAACAACCCCCAAAGGCCACCCAGTCTATTTTAGAACATTACAACCACGAGATGAAACATGGGTCGCCTAGATCTTGGTGGAGGTGTTTCTGATGTAAAAATGTAAGCACGGGACATGTGATGTTACACAATCTTCCCATTTACTTCAGAGTAAATGGACTTTTGTGACTGTACATAATTAATGATAATGAAGTAATCCTAGTAATGAGAAGGTTGGTGGGTAAGATGTCTCTGAAAATTTTCATAGTGCTTGGTTTTCCCTCGACAACGAGGCAAAAACTGACTTGATGGCTTTCTGGCCCGATGAACTGTTTTAGACAAGTTGTCACTACCTTAAAAATAGAAAGGCGAAGTGGGAAGCAGTAAGCGTTTGTGTGAAGTCGAAGTGTAGCTATTTGGGAAGCACTTACCCCAAATTGTGTTCCCATTATGGGATGGAGGCAGGGGGGTTTTATGAGAAAAGGAAGGAAAATAAGGGATTTCTCTTGGTGTTAACGAGCCAAGGACTGCACTCCTTAGTGCAGATAAGCTAGGTTACTCCTTAGCTATCCCCGGTGGTGCTAATGGTGAAGAATGTGGACAATCAGCAGTCCGTGGTCAGGAGGTCTGTCCCCCGTCAGCTTTACAAACGGGCATTGGGAATTCGGTGCTGGTTGGCTCAGTCTGAGGTTATTTTGCCTGGTTCACGTGTTCCCAGGGTTTGAGGAGTGAGCCCGGCAACGCATTTCCTCTGTAATGGCTGCCATGACTCTACTTTAAAACGGCTGCATTTATGTTATGACTCTCTTTTCACATTATGACTCTTACTGTCTTGTCTTTGAATCTTTAATCCTGAACTGCAAATATTTCCCTTGAACACAGTGTAACAAACAGCTGTTCCCCTTTGGCAAGTCTCGAGTATGTCAGGACTTCAGATTTGGTTTGAGAGAGCCTTTTTCTGGTCCCTGGCTCTCCCCCACTTTGGTCACCCAGGCTTCCAAGGGTCCCTTGGAGTCTGATGCTTCTTTCATTTTTTTTTTTTTTTTTTTTGCTCATCACTGTAGCCCATCCCCAGATCCTAGTGCAGTGCCCAACCCCAACGAGGCAGCCCACAGATGCTGGCTGGTTAATGAATGGCGGTGCCAATGACCTTCAGCACAGAGAAGTTCTTTATACTGAGAGGCTCACAGAGAAAGGGCAGTTCCATGGCCCTGTGGATCTTGAATCAAGTGTGGGAGCGTGAAGGTGAGGTTGAGGGGAGAGCACAGCAGTTCTCACTCCATGTGAGAAACACTGGCAGGAGACAGAGAGGACAGAGGAGTGGTACACAGGGCTGGAATGACCTCAGTCGTAGGGGTAGGGGTAGGGGTAGGGAGTAGGGGTTCACAGTGTTGAGAGGCTGTGGTGAGGAGGTGGCAGGGACAGGAGTCATGGGCATCATCAGAGGCATTCCAGAAGAGGTTCTGCTTTTCAGAGCTTAGGGCTGAGTTGTGTCCCGCTGTGGAAAGAATACTGTTGCTGGGAATTCCCAGGGGCAGCCAGAGGTGGGATGAATAAACCTGGTTAGGTCAATAGACCACCTTTTGAAGTAGACCTGGGCGACTGACACCTGAACAGCCCACCCAGCTGTCTGTGCATGTTCCGGGTGCATCCAAGTGTATTTCTAGTGGAGGAAAACCCAGGAACCAATACGGACAGAGAGACTGGCTTAAACACATCCTGTTTACTTTGTAATATTTTAAACTTATTTTGAAATAGGTTTTGACCCACAGATGTAAAGATGGTACAGACACTTCCTTTATGCCCTGGACGCAGCTTTCCCTGATGCTCACCGTCTCACAAATCGTGCTTTTGATGTTATATCTTTGCCAGACCCAAGGCCACAGCGTTTTTTCCTACATTTTCTTTGAGAGGTTTTATAATCTTACTTTCCATATTTAGTTCGATTTAACTTTTGTACCACTTGAAGGGATGTGTTGAGGTTTTTTTGTTGTTGTTTGTTTTGCATTTGGATCACCAGTTGTTCCAGAATCTTCTGTTGACAGAGAAGTATTCTTACTTCATTGAATTGCCTTGACACCCTTGTCAACAATCAGTTGTCCATATACTTCTTGACTGTCTCTGCTGTTTCATGGATCTATGGGTCTACCCTTTTGTAAAGAACACCCTACTAATTATTGTAACTTTATAGTAAGTTCTGAAATAGGACAGCGTGAATCCTGCAGATTTGTTCATACTTTCCATGTCTGTTCTACTGTGGTGGAGGTTCTGGGAAAAAAGTCAGAGCAGCTTCTTTTGAGCAGGAATGGCTTCAGCATCTCGGGAGCTTCTTCCTCCTGGGGATTCTGTTTCCTGCCAGAGAAACCGCTTGTCCTTTCACTCCTCTCAGATTGAGATAAAAAGCAGAGGGACTTTCCTCCCTCCCTCCCTCCCTCCCTCCCTCCATCCCTTCCTTCCTTTTTTCTTTCTTATCAAACCAACATGCAAATGATAATCTAGACTGAGTTATGCAAGATTATCAAGGTCTGTGTGCCACATGTATTACGCTCTGAAATCCAACACATGGTAAGCTCTGTGTTTCTTTTCTCCCCAATGTGCATGCCAACGGTTCTGCTTCCATATAGGGATTCCACAAAAATATATGACTGGGTCAAGTATAGTTTTGATATTAATAATGATTATTTTTTGTGTATGAAAAGTAAACATTTTAAAATAAAAAATAAAAAGGACTCATAATCCCACTACTTGGCAATGACTATTAAATTTAACATTTTGCATACATGTTTTATTTGAACATTGTAAAAGCAATGAAAGAATAATAAACATTTTCCCCAAATAAAAATCCTGTAGTTGTATTTTATAACTGGTTCAGGTGTGCTATGTTAAGAAAAAAATCTTCCTTTTGACATTTTACAGTTCTTAAAAGCACTTTATTTAGAGGCTTTTTCCACATAATAACAAAAATAGTGATAGCAAACAGTGCTTAAACAAGATAGAAATTTCATGTGTTTTATATGAAAGTCTGGAAGTAATAGTCTTGGTTGATAAAGCAACTTTATCAATGAAGACTACTGCACCAAGCCCTCAGGGACAGTTTCTTCCGGCTCACTGTTCTTCCGTCTTTGGGGGGTGGCCCTCAGCCTACGGTTCCGGGCGGCAGCCGCATTTGTGTTTGCACGCAGGGTGGTAGCATGGGAGAAAAAGAGACGAAGATGTTGACATGACCCTAAAATAACTCCTATGAACTGCCACGTAGCAGTTCTTCTTGCATACTATTGGCTGAATTTAGTTATAATGCAACATTTACCTGCAAAAGAAGACTTAGAAATGCAATTCCTTTGTAAGTAATTATGTGTCTAGTTAAAAATACTATTCAAGTGGTGACAAAGAAAGATGAATATTGAAGGAAAACTAGCAGTGTCTGTTGGAATTATAATATATTTAAAATTGTATACTGATGAATTTAATTCATTAATATCCATTTAGACTTTTGCATTTACATACCTTAGTGAGATTTAAACACATCATCTGTACACTGTGTTGTGTGTTCACCACCCCAAGTCCAGTCTTCTTCCATCACCCTTTAGTCCCTACACCCTCCTCACCCGCCCATGACCCCCTCCCTGTGGTTGTCTAAGTCCATGAGTTTTTTCACTCTTCCTTTTTTGCTCACTCCCTTTATATACCTGCCCACCCAGCCCTCTCACTGACAGCTGTCAGTCTCCCTTCATCTGTGAGTCTGTCCCTATTTTGCTTACTAGTTCATTTTGTTAATTAGATTCCACATATTAGTGAAATTATATGGTACTTGCCTTTCTCTGACTGGCTTATTTCATTTAGCCTAATTCTTTCCAGGTCCATCCATGCTGTTGCAAAAGGTAAAATTTTCTTCTTTTTTTGTAGCTGTGTAGTATCCCATCGTGTAAATAAATCACAGCTTTTTAATCTACTCATCTAATGATGGGCACTTAGGTTGCTTCCAAATCTTGGCAATTGTAAATAGTGCTGCAGTGAATGTAGGACTCCACTTATGTTTTCGAATGAGTGTTTCAGGCTTCTTCGGATGTATTCCCAGAAATGGAATCTCCGGGCCTTAAGGCAGATCTATTTTTAATTTTTTTGAGGAAACTTCATACTGCTTTCCGCAGCGGCTGCACCAATCTGCATTCCCATCAACAGTGCAAAAGAGTTCCCCTCTTTCCACATCCTCACCAGCACTCGGTGTTTGTTGATTTATTGATGATAGCCGTTCTGACAGGTGTGAGGTGCTATCTGAAAACATATCTCCAATAATATATCTGAGAAGGGGTTAATATCCAAAATTTACAAAGAACTTATAAAACTCAACACTGAAGAGCAAATAATGTAATTAAAAACTGAGCAAAGTGAGGTTTATTTTTGACTTTCTTTTCTTGCACTGTCATTGCTTATGAGATCTAATTAGATCTATTAGATTAAAGACTTCCAGTGTAGTCTCTAGGAAAGCCCCAGGGGCCAAATTGCAGAGTAGGTAAATAGGATTCTTGAGCAAGACAATACCATCTGCCTCAGAGAACTATGTGTTTTTTTGAAAAGGTACAGGGGTACTATAAAGTCCCAACCTGGTCATAAACACCAAGCAACCATGGGATCAGCGTTTCCCATCATGAGTGAGGAATTGTCAGACCTACAGGTCATATATTTGGGTGGGTATGGCAGCAATCCATCATACTGTGGAAGTAGCACAGCTAAGATGGGACCCAACCTGGTCCAGAGGGCTTAAGTTACAGAGAAAGTAGTTCATACCCCACGTTAACTACTTTCACTGCACTAATGCCCTTCCTTCCATGAGGCCCCATGGCCTCATGGGTGGATGAATTCCCCTTGGCTAGGTTTTGGAGGAACAAAAACCAGGAGTGGCTTACAGATGAGTTGGCTCAGCGTGTTGCCAGGAGTTAAGGACGGACCATTGCCACATGGAAACTTCACTCAGGAGCGCTGTGGGAAACTCACCGGGAGGAAGGGACCCTCACTGGGCTGAGTTGTGAGCAGTGCACCTGGTCATCAACTTTGTACACAGGGAAAAGCGACTTGGGGTAATATGTATGGATGATCGAGCAACAGCAAGTCTGTTGCCTGGTCGGTCAGGGGCCTGGTAGGAAAAAGATTCGATTATTCAATAGGAGGAGACCTGGAGAAAAGCCCTTTGTGTGAATCATCAGACGTGAAGGCAAAGTGTGTGGTTCTTTGTGACTCGTGTTAGTGCTCATAAGAAAGTACCTGATACAGATGGAAACCGAGCACCTGAAGCAGGCACAGCAGGCACTTGCTAGGTATTTATTGAATGAATCAATGCCTAGTGCATGTGGTTTTTAAAATTTTGTTTAGCTTTAATATTTTTCCAGCTTTATTGAGATATAATTAACATAAAACATTTTGTAAGATTGAGGTGCATGATGCATTGATTTGATACACTTATATGTTACAAAAGATTATCACCATAGAGTTAGTGGACACCTCCATCACTTCACAGATGTGCCATTTCTTTTTTTGGGGAAAACGTTTAAGGTCTACTCTCTTAGCAACTTTCAAGTAGCGTTAACTGTAGTCACCACGCTGTACCTTAGATCCCTGGAACTATGCATCCCCTAACTGGATGTTTGTACCCTTTGACCGACACCTACCCAGTTCCCCCACAGCCCGTCCCTGGTGACCACCACTCGACTCTGGAGACACGAGTTCAGCTTTTGTAGATCTTACCTACAGTGATGTCCTTCAGCAGCAGCCTTGCACTGTCTGCGTTCACTTAGCGTAAGGCCCTGAAGTTTCATCCATGTTACACATGGCAGGACTTCCTTCTTTCTTGTGGCTAAATAATATTCCATTGTGTACATGTATATAAGAGTACATGTATATGTGTGTGTGTGTGGTAGTTTTTCAGAGGGCCTGTGATAAAGCATGTAAGTGAAAATATTCAGTGCATTTTTGCCACATGTTAGACATACAATTAATACTGCTATTGAGTATATCAAGTGATCTTTCCCAAAGGCTGTTCCCTGTACTGGATCTGATATCCCTTCAGGCTCAGTGGTCTAGAAGCTAGGGCCCCATCTTCTTGCTCTCACAAACTGACTTTGTTCCTGTCCCCTTGCCAGCCTCCTCTCCAGGCCATCTGCCTTGCCTGTTAATCTCATCCAATGTCAAGTTCTCACCTGCCTTGAGCATGCTTTGGGCTCTTGGTGCCTACTCCTCTATCTGCCAGGATGCCCTCTGCCCACTTTGTGCCCATGACCCTGACTCAGAAAGCACCCTCTGGCCCACTCTGCTCTTCTGCTCAGTGTGCCTGCTGTGCAGCCCAATGTCTCTGAGCATCACTTAGTCTATCATTTTTCGCTGGTTGAAGAGAAGCAAGCCAATAGGTAGAATACTTATCATTTATATTGGGGGCCACGGACTCTGCCCCCAACTCTGTTATATGCAGGTAACTCTCATCTCCTGGGGTCTGCAGGAGCTCCTTGGGGGGACGATGGGACACAGAATATCAAAGAGCAGGGAGGCTTGGGTGCCGGTCCAGTTCCCGCCCCTCAATGGCTGGGTTTTAGGGCCAGCATTTCCTCTCTGTGAGACTGGCCCTGCTCTTCCCTATTCCTTCTTCTCCCCCTCTTTCATGGACAGTGAGAACTCATAAGCTCTCCTCGGCGAACTTTCTTTGAAGAAAGAGAGTTCTAGAAAGTCTGGGTACTCTGGGGCGTCTCTGGGAGAGATTTCGGAGGGAAGATACAACAGAACATAGAAGCCTATGAGAAGTTTATTTTACAGACCACAACGCATACCCTAGCCAAGTTCCCTCAGAGAAAACCGTCCTGGGGGGGGGGGGCGGGGGAGGTGCAGGGCAGTCGGGCAAAGCTTCTGGCCAGCTCAGAAGACAAACAGGGTCCTCAGGAGAGTGAAACGGTTTGCTGTGATGGGGATCACTGCCTCATCGTAGGGGCAGATACCTGTCTGGCGAATAACGTCAACCACGGCAGCCATCCTTACAGTACCTGGGAGAGACAAGGACAAAGATGGTCTCTGACGGCACTCCAACCCCCGGTGTCCTAACCTTTCTACCGGTTTCAGGTGCCTCCCCACTGGGACTCGGTTTCCTCAAATTATTTGCAAATGTATTTCCCTTCTTAGCATGGTCTCCATCTACTCTGCCCCCTTTCTCCTACCCCACGCCCCCTCCATCCTTCTGCACCATGTCTGGAGCCATGCTTCTCTATGGTTTCCCCTCTCTGGTGGGAAGGTCTTCCCTTGAATAACTCCTGTACTTACTGTTGACCTCAAAGTCCCAGTAGAAGGTTCTTGGATAATCGTTACACAGGCAGGCAGTGTATCGATAGTTAAAAGGTCCATCAACTGGCTTGCTGCTTGCCAGGTAAGTTTTAATCTGGGGAGGGGGAGGTGGAGAGAGATGACCTAGTATTAACATGGGGAATAGGAAAGGGAGAGAAAGACAAGGAAGGGTCAAAGAAGAGGAGGAGGATGCCCTTAGTGGGCAAAGAGCAGGGATGGAGGTGGGGAGAGGCACGGGAGGTCCACTTTCGTAGAATCGTTTCAGGACCTGAAGTCTCGGTCAGAAGGTTTTCTGTCCTGGGCTCACAGTGCTATGGGCTCACATGGGTGTCTGGCTCGGGAGGGCAGAGGCGAGTGAATCCCTGGGTCCAGGAGCTCTCATCCTGGGCTCAGGCCAACTGGGGGCAGGCCTGCCTGGGTTCGCAGCCAGGGCTTCAGGGATTGCCCATGCCCGCAGCCAGACTGCTTGGGGGTGAAAGCCGAAGCCAGGCCCTGTCGCAGCACTGTGACCCCCACTGTGCTCCTCTCAAACTCGGTGACCTTCGGTAACGAACGTGATACCTCTCATATTCGCTTTCCTTAGTTGTGAGAGAACAACTAACTGCCCACCCAACCTGGCTGTGAGATGAGCAAGTGCAATCTTGAAGGTACACTTGCTGTGATCTTCTTTAACCTGAGCGTGCTTTACAACCTAAGATCCCAGAGCACTGCTTCTGTACATTTCAGTGGCGTCTGGTTCGTGTTCTAGTTCGTGCTCAGCGCAGGGGAGTTAATCCTGGAGTCCACAGACCCAAAGGGTCTGTGAATAGAAGTCAGCGAGTGTGTGAACTCAGATGGAAAGAAATTGCATCTTTATTTTCCTGAGCTCCCATCGAAATGGAGCGTTTCTTCTGCTGTGAACATCATCAGAGATCCGCAGTGGCGTTAGGAGTGTGTGACTTTATCACGAGGAGAAACACAGACTTGTTCATGCTGCATTTCAGATCCATAGATCTCGGAACAGTGCCCGCCCTCATCACTACCCTGGCTACGGGGGGTTATCATTGGGCTCCCGGGGCATGGCGGGGGCTGGCTGCCTGTCTCCTGAAACCTGCCCGGGGCCACCGGCTGGTGACTCTGCACCAAAGAGCCCCTTAGCCTCAAACAGTGAATTCAAGGATTTTCACCATTGCAGTTTTACTCAAAATGCTTTGGAGATGCTGGTGTTTCTTTAGAGAAGCTTAACCTTGCTTTGCTTATCTTTTTTATTACACTGACAACAATATATGTTCATGGTTCAAAATTTGTTGACTTTTGTAAAATCCAAACAAAAGATCGGGACCCATTGGCTGTCCAGGATGATACGTGTGATGTGTTGTCCAAGACCAGTGCCCGTTTGAGGGCGCTCAGTCAAGCTGAGCAACCACAGCCACCACGGAGATAATCTTTATAAAAGAAAATGTAACCATTCCATTGTAAGTGTATTGCCTTTTCAGCTAACATGTGAGTAAAGACACACACATTTATATATATGTGTGTATATATATATAACTGTATCACAAGTGTATTTTTAATAATTTTATCACTGCTCTTTAATCTCGTAGTTTTCCTATATAATCCAATGCATTTTCCTTAATTAAGGAGTCAGCTTTCTCTTCTCTTTACTCCCTCCCCAGGGGTGCTACTTACCACCATACATTCTCTCAATTCTGTTTGAACTATAAGCTTCGCGGTGACTTCATCAGTTGATCTTGTCACTTGGGGCAACTCCAAGTCCATTATAATTGGCTGTCTTTTGGGTCTGGGAAGACAGAAGCAGGCGGAGAGCAGAGGTCAGTCCATCAGAGAGAGGCGTGCAATGAGCAGGGTCGAGGGACCAGGACAGTGCAAGGGGAAGGGGATGCTTTGCCGATGACATCAGAACCCCCTGGGCAGCTGTGATTTTTAGGTAGTTTGGTTAGTTCGTACTGATTTAGTTCTGCTTAATAAAGCACCTTGGATACTTTATTTAAAACTGAGTATCATTTTTCCTTCCACTGCCAAAAAATACGTTATAGAAACAATAACGGTACAATGCCACATGACATCTAATAAAATTCTATAGGTCCTGCTGATTGGCCACTGACCAGGAGGGCTCATGTCACCACTAGCAGAGAATTTTGTACCAACGGAATCACAAACGTCTCAGTGCGCTGGAGGAGAGACCATCCTTGATGATCCCCCTTCTTTGGCTCCTGGCAGGGCCTAGGATTTGTATTCATTTAGCTCTGTAGGGGATTTGGACACAGGGCGGTATTTGGGAACTATAGCTCCCACCCTGCACTCGGGCCACACCACAGTCTGATGGGGAGAAGGGCCCAGGGACAAAGGGAACACTCAGGTCTTCCCCGTCAGCCAGCGAGGGCGGGGCTCAGGACCAGCAGAGTCGCTGTCTTCTTCCCTTGGCTGTTGGGAGAGCAGGAGGGAGGTCGTTGCCTGCACACCCCCCACCCCAGCTTCCCAGCCCCACTTTCTAGGGGAAGCATCCGATTCCGTAGAGACTCGGCCTCTGTGCCAGCTGCTCTGGTGCTCAGCGCGCAGGGGAGGGGCGTACACTCCACCCATTTGTAAATGAATTTAGGACTGGTAGGCTGACTGGCACAGCTGGAGTGACCCACCTTCCCAGTGTGCTGGGCAAGGATGGGTTTGCTGGGGTGGGGGGATTTCAGTGCTAAAACCAAGAAATTTGTGGGCAGACTGGGATGGCTGGTCACCCTGATTAGCACAGCTTATCAACAGCTTGCCGCCCTTCAGGGCTAAGTGGAATGACATTGTATCTGAAGCTGACCCTCTCGGTGGGGAAACCCACCAGCCTCCATTAAATCAGTTTGTCAAACCCTGGAAGATCTCCTGCAGGACGAAGCGTCTGGTCATGCCACAGAGGGCACCACCAGAATTGCAGTCCAGAAACCCAGCATCTGAAACTTTTCTTTTTTGTAGGGAAAACTCCCTAGATTTGACGAGCAATCCTGCTTCTCCCTCCAAATTTTCCCATTTCCTGCTTCATTTTTGCATGCCCCAAATTTTCCTGCTTCCTTCAAACATGTGCCCTCAATGAGTTGGTTTATGATTCTGTGCTCCCAGGTTGCTGGGGGGTGGGGGCGGTCATGAACAAGGGGTCCTCACATTTGTCTTTGGACTTCAGCATAGAAAGAATGCCTAAGCTGCTAGGTAAGCTTAGCCTTGGACCGTGGGACCAAGGATCAGTGCCCAGGGCCTCTGATCATCTCAGTGAGTCCCACCAAAGGTGCCCAAAGCTACTGTCGGAACTCACAGACCTGCTAAAATCTTCCCTTCCAGGAGGCAGGGTGCGAGGAGGTGAAGTTCACCAAGCAGAAGTGTAACAAAGGTGTAGACTGCGGACAGCACAGCCTGTAGGTCAGAGCCTTGGAGAAAGACTAATTGTTAATTACAGCCTACATGCGCACCGGGAGCCTTACGTCCGTGGGCAACTCGGAAGCATACGGTGGAGAGGTGAGGGGAATTGATGGGCCTCCTAAGAGGAGAGAGGTGAGAATGCGCATGGGTTCATGAGACTAGATTCCTGGGAAGTTAAAGTTTTCAGGAAGGGGTATATAGATTTCCAGGATAGGAGAGGAGCTGTCCCCACAAAGATTATTTTTGTGCGTGTGTGAGAAGGAGAAAGGCGTGGCTCACGTGTCTTCCTGAGCTGTGTTGGTCCCCAGCTGCAGACAGAGAACCAAGAGCAGGGCGGCATGGCTGGCCCTGAGCAGGAGCTGCAGAGAGCGCATGTTGGAGGAGGCAGATCTGGTGTCCCAGAGAAGTAGGGCTCAGGCGCCCGGCACACTCTTTATATGCAGATCCAGGGGGCGGGAGAGCTGCCACGCAAACCCATGTGACTACTCGCTCTATTACCCCTTTTCACTCATGATCTTTCCTTGTCCAGCTCGTTTGTTTTTCTATGGAAAAAGTCAACATTCACTACGGTGTTTGAGTCTGGGAGAGAAGTTAGTTTATCTCTCCTCATTTTCTCAGTGCCAGAGTTTCTCCGAATGACCAGGACCTCAACAGATACTCAGCTCTTCCTGAGCTTATAGAAGTGGTTTCTCATTCCTCATCATGATACACCTGTCTGTGCAGCTGTTTGTAGCCTGGGCTTCAGTCCTTCCTCCCCTAGCCCCTGGGGGAAAGAGAATCCAGCAATGGTGGCAGACTTCAGATCATGCTCTAGGACACATTTGCTTGATGTCCTTCTACTACATGAAGAGATGTTCAAAAAATTGGTTACGGAGCTAGGCCGACCAGGGCTTCCCTAAGGGCCACGACCAACCAGAGATGAGCCTCTCTGGGTGGTGAAGTGAGGCCCTGGCACTGGGTGACATGAAGGTGTTTGTGATTAACTTCAGGGGCAATGCTAATATACCGCAGATGCTGAAGATCTCCAGCTGCCCAAGGTCCCCAGTGCAGGGCAATGTGTCGACTCCAGACTGTTCCTGTAGATAGCTGGCATCCCCAAATCAGACTTCCGGACGCTGCCAGTCTGCCTGTTTCACTGTTGATGTGACCACTTTCATACACTTGTCTCACAGCCCGAGGCACACAGCGAGACCCACAATGGCAAGGGTTCCCTCTGTTAGAACAGGACCCAAACTACGTTCAGAAGATGGCTCTGACCCTGGAATTTTTCTCCCCAGGATGGGAGGGAGGGAGACTCAATCTTTCTGACATTGGCATTGTGACATTTCTCTATTATCGATTAAATCTATTCCTTAGCCTATGACATGTGACATTGTGGAATTTGTTTGTCTTTTTTTGCATGACAGAGGGCAGGCCAGGAGGATCCTCTCCAGCATGAGTGGGAAAAAATCAGAGTTCTGGGAGTTACACATATTTGCTGCCATAGACTTGATTCAGAATCCACATCTAGATATATGCTTCTGGTTTCTAGAAGTATCTTTCTAAATCACTCTGCCGCTTTTCTACTCTAGCATCTCCCTCCTCATTCCTTTGAACTTGACATCATTCATGTCATTCCTCATTTATACCTGCAGCTATTGTCGGGATCATTTGCTTTCTTCTTTGTTTCCGTTCCATGTGCTCAAGAGCAATGCTTTCATTTCACCTCGTCCTGGTCACAATGGACCTCCTTTACAAATGTTCTCTCACATTGTATTTTCCTCACACCTGCTCTTTTGCTTCCTTACTTAAATAATTTCCATCAGAGGGACATGCTAGCTGAGATTAATGAAGGAAGGCAAAGGAAGTTGGGAAGCATTTACGTGGGACAATCCAGGAAGGCCTCTTTGCTGGGGTTGAACTCCCTTTGCAGATGCAGCCCATCCTTGAGGACCAACCTCTAGCAGACTCCCAACGAGGCAGTGCTCCAAATGGGGCGGATGAGAATCTATTGAAGGTGAAGAGGCTCTTCTCACACAGGCCAGCGGGAACTACAGCTTGCAGAACCCTCAGTGCACACATAGGACAAGTTTTAGGTACTGTAAACATCGTGGCTAGTGTGGTTTCTTTTATGTGTCACCCTGGCTTAACTGTGGTACCTAGCTTTTGGGACCAGCCTTAGATGCCACTCTAAAGGTATTTTTAAATCAATAGACACTGAGTAAAGCTGATTACCTTCTACAATGTTGGCAGGCCTCATCCAATGAGTTGAAAGCCTTAAGAGAAAGGACTGAGGGGAAGAGGGACTTCTGCCTCCAGAATGCCTTCAGATGCAGCTGCTGCAGCTACTCCTCCCTGGGTCTCCAGCATGCTGGCCTGTCCTTCAGATTTCAACCTTTCCAGCCTCCGCTATTGTGGGAGTCAGTTCCTTAAACACCTCTCTCTCAGTTTTCTCTGGAAAATCTTCTGTTAGATTTCTCCTTGCTACTTGACATTTGATGACAATGTAAATGGTATGACATACAAATTCATATTCTAATAGTTTGTTAGTGGTATATAGAAATATAATTTTTCTTGGTAAATTTATCACATGTCCAAAGTCTTGCACACACTTAGTAATCCTCATAATTGCTCATTGATTTTTTTGGATCTTCTGTATGTGCAAACGTATCATTCACAAACCTAACAACATTTTCATTCTTACCTGTATACTATTATATCTTCTCTTGACTTGCTGAATTACTTAGGACCTCCAGTACAAAGTTTAACAGGTAACTGTAGAAGGAGGACCTCCTGTGGTATTCCTGGCTGCAAAGTAAAAGCTGTTTGTAGTTCAATATTAAGTGTAATATTTGGTGTGAATACTTGTAAGTATTCTTTGTAAGATTAAAGAGTTTTTTCATTATTAATTATGATATGCACAATAATGTCCCCCCCCCCTCAAAAAAAATCCAAGTCCTCAGTACCTTATATGGCAAAAGGGACATTGCAAATGTGATGAATATTAAAGATTTTTGGGCAGGGAAACCCCCAGATCTTTCAGGGGGGCCTAATCTAAACACATGAATCCTTAATATCTGAGACTCTTTCTCAGCTCGGGTCAGTCAGATAAATGTAAAGATGGAAGGAGAGTCAGAGAGAGTGTAGAAAGGGGACATGAGCCAAGGAATAGAACAGCCTCGGCCGGAAAAGGCAAGGAAATGGACTCTCCCTCTGAGCCTCCAGGGCAGCACCCACCCCACAGACACACAGACTTGAGCTCTGCAAGGCCTGTGTTGAGTGTCTCACCTACAGTGCTCCAAGGTGATCCATTTGTGTTGTTCCAGCAGCTGAGGTTGTGGTCATTTGCATGGCAGTGATGGAATTCACGATGCTAATTCACTAGTTGGCTAAGTTTTTTCAATATCCTAGAGAATGAATTTTGTCAAGAAGGTTTTTTGCTTCCATTGAAGTGATTGGAACACGGAGAATGACATTGCGTTTTGAACATGAAACCAACCTTTCGTTGCAGGAATAAACTTGCTGGTCACATGGCACTATATGCATATTTACACACACTCACATAGATATATGCATGTGAATATATATTTAGGTATACTGACAGGTAGATAAAGAACTGGTGAGGCAGGTGCAGGTGCAAAACGAAAGAGGTTTTATTCAGGTGCCACATGACAGGAGCATGGCGGACCCCTGTTTCAAAGACAACTCCATCTTCCTGCTGGAGCTGAGGTTCTTACAGGGAGGGATAGAGAGGGGAGGGCTTCTTGTCCTGTCCAATCATCTTTCTAGCTTTCCTGCGCTTGGGGCCCAATCTATTCATCTTTCTAGCTTTTGGGGTTTCAGGTCCTGTTCACTTATATTTCTAGCTATTGGCATGCTCAGTGTAAGGACCTCTCCCCCTACCATCTTGGCCGATGGGGGATACTCCCTGGTGCTCCATCTATGGTAACAATAGCATTTTCTTTCTTATCTTTGCTAATCTGTCCACAGGTGATACTGTCCTTTCTCATAATGCATATGTCAGAATTTGTTAGCAACATTAGGCTGGCTTCATAAATTAAGTTGGGAAGTATTCTCCTTCTGCTCTCTGGGATAATTGTGTATAACTGTTGCTAATTGTTCTTGAAATATCTGAGTGGTTTTTGCAGATAAGAGGGCTTTGGTGTTTGTGGGAGAATTTTAGAATACAGTTTCCATGTCTTTAATGGTTAAGTGTTGGGTTATTTAGACTATCTCTTCTTAACTGTATTTTGTTAAACTGTTGACAAAAGAAATTTGTCTATATTATATATTTCTCAAATTTATTGGTGTGAAGCTGAACATAATAATCTGATTATATTGTTGATGTCAGAAGGATATGTAATTATATCTCCCACTTGTGTACATTTTTTTAGTCTCATCATATATATATATCAATTTTATTAGTCTTTAAAAAAACTCTTGACATTGTAGTTTTTTTGTAAGTTTATGAGTTTTATTTATTTACTTTTACTGTATTCTGTTTAATTTGCTATTTTCCTTAACTTCTTAGGATATCTGCTTGATTGATTTTCATCTTCTTTTGTTTCATATATATACACATATATGTGCATATATACATATATACGTATATATTTATACATATATATTTAAAGCCATCAATTTGTTTCAAAGCATAGCTTTACCTGCTTCCTGTCAGTTGCTATGTTGAATTTTAAGTATCACTTAGTTTAAAATATTTTCTAATTTCCATTGTGATTTCTTCTATGATCTATTTCTCATTTAGAAGTATGTCTTATTTTCCAAATATAGGAGTTTCCTAACAGGTTTATTGAGGCATAGTTAATATACAAAAAACTACACAAATTTAATGTTTGAGATAGGGCAAAGGTAGGCTTACAGTTATTCATATGGAAAATAATACAATAATAAATAATAGTGTAAGAATAAACTATGTTTTGTTCACTTACAACTGTAAACCTTCTTTTGCCGCATCCTGTATATAATTAGAGAAGTTTGGACCTGGGCACATACCTGTGAAACTATCATCACAATTAAGGTACCTCATTTAGGATTTTTTATTACTGATTTTTTTCTTATTTGTATTGAACTTGGAGGATATATTTTGAGTGGTAGACAGAATAATGGCACCCTAAACTGTCCATGTCCCAACCCCTGAAACCTGTATTTTACTTTAGATGGCAAAATGGATGCTTTCAGTATCATTAAGTTAAGGATCTTCAGGAGATTGTCCTGGGTGGGCCCACTGTAATCACAAAGGTTCCTATAAGAGAAAGAGGGAGGCAGGAGAGTTAGAGTGAGAGGAGACAGGGTGGCAAAAGCAGAGGCCAGAGAGATACAAGAAAGGGGCCACAAGCCAAGGGATGCGAGTGGCTTCTCGAATCTGGAAGAGAAAACAGATTTTCCCCTGGAGACTTGAGAAAAAATACATCTTGGTTTAGGATTGATGAGCTCTGGACATGTAAGATGGTACATTTGTGTTTCTTCAATCCACTAAATTTATGGTAATTTGTTACCACAGCAATAGGAAACTAATATATACTGCATAATTTCTATCATTTTCAATTCCATACTGAAATGTTTTATTTTCAGTTTCTATGAAGTTATATGTGTGATTGAAAAGTGTGTATATTGTTGAGTATCATGTTTTTTGTATATCTAATAGACCAACTTTTAAAAAATTGTCATGAAATAGTTTATATTCTTACTAAATTTGTATTAATGTTTTCTATAAATTATTGAGGGTGGTGTGTTGAAATCTTTTTACAATTGAAGATTTGTAATCTCTCTCCCTTTCTCTCTCTTGATTTCTTTGAATAAATACCCAGAAGTGAACTTTATGGGTCATATGGTGGTTCTATTTTTAATTTATTGAGGAATTTCTATGGTGTTCTGCACAGAGACTGCACCTGTTTATAATCTCACCAATGGTGCATGAGGGTTACTTTTTCTCCACTTCCTCATCAACACTTATTGTCTGTTGTCTTTTTGATACTAGCCATTCTGACAAGTGTGAGGTGGTGTCTCATTGCGGTTTTGATTTGCACCGATTAGTGTGCTGTACATCTTTGCCTGTGTCTGGTGACCATCTTTACATTCTCTGTGGAGAAACATTTACTCAGTTCCTCCGCACATTTTAATATCAGGTTGTGTTTTCTTTTATGTTGATTGTATGGGTTCTTCATATGTTTTGGATATTAACCCCTCATCAGATGGAACATTTGTGAATATGTTCTCCCATGCAGTAGGTTGCATTTTTGTTTTGTTGATGGTTTCCTTTGCTGTGCAAAAGCTTTTTAGTTTGATGTAGTCCCACTTGCTTATTTTGTTGTGGTTGCCCTTACCTGAGGAGACCTAGGCAAGAACATATTGCTGAGACTGATACCAAGGAGTATCCTGCCTATGTTTTCTTTTGGGGTTTTCTGGTTTTGGGTCTTACATTTAAGTATTTAATCCATTTTGAGTCTATTTTCGTATATGGTGTTAGAAAGTAGTCCAGTTTCTTTTCTTTTTCCATGTGTCTGTCCAGTTTTCCCAACATCATTTGTTGAAGAAACTGTACTCAACTGTATACTCTTGCCTTCTTTGTCATGGATTAATTGACTGTATAAGCCTAAGTTTATTTCTGAGTTCTCAATTCTGTCCTATTAATCTATGTGTCTGTTTTTAATGCCAGTACCATTACTATAACCTTGTGGTATAGTTCGAAGTCAGGTAGCATGATACTTCCAACTTTGCTCTTCTTTCTCAATATTGCTTTAGCTACTGGAGGTTTTTGTTGTTCCATATAAATTTTAGGATTATTTGTTCTAGTTTTGTGAGAAATACCATTGGTATTTTTATAGAGATTGAATTGAATCTGCAGATTGCTTTGGGCAATATGGACATTTTAATGATATTAATTCTTCCAATTCATGAGCATGTTATATTCTTCCATTTATTTATGTCTTCTACAATTTCTTTCAGAAGGTCTTATGGTTTTCAAAGTATAGGTCTCTTACCTACTTGGTTAAATTTATTTCTAGGTTTTCTTTCTTTTTTTTGGTGCAATTGCAAATGGGATTATTTTCTTAACTTCTTATTCTTAGAGCTCATACTTACTGTATAAAAATGCAATATAATTTCCAAATATTAATTTTGTTTCCTGAAACTTTACTGAATTCACTTATCAGTTCTAATAGTTTTTGGTGGAATCTTTAGGGTTTTCTTTATATAGTATCGTGTCATCTGCAAATAGTGACAGTTTTACTTCTTCCTTTCCAGTTGTATATCTTTTATTTCTCTGTTTTCTGATTGCTGTGGCTAACACTTCCTAATACTATGTGGAATAAAAGTGGTGAGAACTGGCATCCTTGTCTTGTTCCTGATTTTAAAGAAAAAGCTTTCTGTTCTTTGTTGACTATGATATTAGCAATGGGTTTGTCATTTATGGCCTGTGTTATGTTGAGGTGTGTTCCTCTATCCCTACTTTGCTGAGAGTGTTTATCATAAATTGATGTTGCATGTAATTTCTCTTACCTCTTTTCATTCTGTAAAGGTTTCCTTTATGTATTTTGAGCCTGTGTTATTAGGTACATACAAATTAAAGAATTATATTTTTCCTGGTAAAATGAACTTTTGTCAATAAAAATTTTGTCTCTTTAGTAATATTTTTGGCCTTAAAATCTATTCTACTTAATATAGTGACATCAGTTATATGTGGTTAGCTATTAACTGGTAAATCCTCTTGTATGCTATTGTTTTCAGTTTTTTTTGTACTCTTAAGTTTGAGATACATCTTTAATAAGCAGCATAATTGAGTTTTGATTTGTTATACAGTTTAAAAATATTAGGCTTTTAATTTAGGCATTTATCCAATTACCATTGGCATAATCACTGATATATTTGGATTTTAATTACTATCTACCCACATGATTTATATTTTTTCTGCCTCCTTTGTGTCCATTTCTCTATTCTTTTTTGCCTTTTTATTATTCAATTTGTCTTCTATGGCAGCTTTTATATTGTATAGTCTATTGCTATTTTTTATAGTTATGCTAGAAATTTTAACATGTGTATGTAACAGAATCTGGTATTAATTACATGAACTCTGAAAAATACAAAGCCTTAGATCATTTTATCCTTGCATCCAACTTTGTATGCCATTATTGCTGTGTATTTTAGTTATTTCTATATATTTTTCAATAAAATTATTCTGTAAAGTTTGTATTGAGGTGTAACATACATAAATGCCCTGAATTTAAGTAGAACTCAAGAAGTTTCTACCAATATCCCTCCGAAACCACCATAGAAAAACTGAGAAATAGGTTATTTCTTGTGCACCAGAAGCCTTCTTTGTGCCATCCTTCAGGTAAATAACCCTAATATTAACCCAAATTTTGACTTCTGGCACCAAAGATAATTTGTTTTCTTTTCCTAAACTTCAGATAAATAAATATATATGTACTAGTTGGCTTCTGGCTTTTTTTTTTTTTTCAGCATAATCTCTGTTGCACTTAGCTGTAATTAAATTTTTTCCAGTGTTGTTTAATATTATATTATTGAATGTACAATTTATCCTCAATTTATTGTTGTTGGAAATTTGGGGTTTTCCTGCATTTTTGCTATTTTGTAAAAAATTCTTAGTTTTTCTTATGTGCTTTTGGTACAACTGTCCACTCATTTATTTTGGGTGGGTACAGTCAGTTTTGCTGTAATGTAACGTATGTGTTCCTAAAAATCACTGCACAATGAAAAATGTCACAACAGAAACTAAGATTTATGAGAAAAGTGGAACTAAGGGCATAACACTCAAAAATATTGTCAGCAATATGGAAAATGAGGAGAGGAAACTAATAAAAAGAATAGCACATTATTAAATGTCAGATGGTTAAGAAATATATAAACACTGTAACCAGTGTGACACTTCACTTTGAAAAAGACATGACCTTTGCTTCTGGACGTCGGTGTCAGGGACATGACAGTTTGAGGGTTATTGTGAAATGGCGGGAGGAGGGCTATCTGGAATCAGACAGGAAGTTGTCACACCAGGTGTGACAGTCCTTGCTTTGGTGTTGGCTCCTGATCTTTTGCAAGCTTTACATCCTTGGGTAAGGTTTTTGTTGTTGTTGCCTTTGAATCGTAGGTAATTCAAGGTTTATAATAGATGTCTGTTTTATCAAGATTACAATTTTTGATCTGATATGTAGCCTTCTTCAATTAACTTTAGTATCACTGGTGGAAATTCTTTTCTTTAGTATCACTGCTGGCCTTCTCACCTCAGTCATGGTTTCCCTTGAGAGCTGAAGGCTGGAAGTTGTAATGATGTTTGAATTCACTAAACCAGCCACCAACAGCACTGAAAGGAGCCACTTCTTCAGGGTTTGCTGGTTTCTGTGTAAGGTCTTCACATATAAGCAGTACTGTCTTTTGTTTGTACTGCTTGGCATTTTGAACCAGGGCACTTAGATGTGTGTGGGATGTTGAGTGTGTGTTTCTTTATAAAGAAAAGTTCGCAAATAAACAAAAGGGTAATAAAACATTACTCTGTAGGATAACATACACAGTGACCAAGGAAGCTGGTAGATACTCAAGGTACGTGAGTTTTGTGTATTCCTATGTGGATTGGTTCAGCTGGGTACAGTTTCTACTTCCTCTTGTGTTACTTGATGGTGAAACTGTCTATAAGGGAATGTGAAATTCTCATTATGCTCAAATCGTTGCCCCCCCAAATCGATCAAAATGAAACAAACCCGAGTTTTCAAAACAAGTGTTATAGTGGCAATGACTGTATCTGGGAGTGGAACTGACTGGTCATGAGGTAACAGCTTTCACTGTTGACAAAAGTTCTCCAATATTCATCCCACTAGTGATGTGTATGAAGTCCAGTCGGTCCACACCCTCACCAGCACTCTATTTTGTCAGGATTTTTTCTTAGGCTTTTGGAATGTACATAGTTAAATACCACTGTAGTTTTTAGTTTGTATTTACCAAAGGACTAATGATAATGAGGCCATTATCATAAGCTTAGTGCCCATTTTATATACCTAATAAGTCTTTTCCATGTTATGATATATTCTTATTCATTAGGAGTGGCCACGTAGCAGGATAGTCAAGAACACAGGTCTTGAAATCAAATAGACTTGAGTTCAAAGCCTAGCCCTGCCTCTAACTAGTACTGTGATTCTCTACTAATTTCTTTGCCTTTTGTACCAAATGCTCAAAAATAGTCCTTATTACTATTTTTTATGGAAGCGTGTGGTTTCATCATATGGATGTACCATAATTTTCATGAAAAAAGTGCATCAGAGGAATTTATCTCAAGTTGGAACCAGAATCATTATTATGGCAAAGGGTCTTTGGAGCCTTTATCAGATTTGGGTGTTTGGTCAAGTATTTCACGGTGGTTGGAATGGAGTTTGCGTGGCATAATGAGTAATAGCGGCTGGTGTCATGGTATCTCAACTGGGGAGGAGTGCGTAGGTCTGAATCTTGCAGCGATGTCTGCAGGTAACGAAATCTGGAGTCTTTTCTTATTTGTCAGTAGAAATTTGTACTTCTGCAAATATTTTAATAGAGCTTGCCAGATTTCCTTTTTTATAGGTTTCTTAGGACCATAATTCTCAGTTCAGCCGGATCCACACAAGATACATTCACACAGCTGTTGACTGAGTTCTGTTTTGTTTTGAGGGTTTACATTTTCTTGAGTGATGTTGACATTTGAGGACATGCCCTGTCTGGCACTGAGCGAGAATAAGGGACTGTCCCATCCCACTCTGCAGTTATTCCGGAGGAATTTAAACTGCCAACCATTGCGTTTTGGACCAGGGTAATTTCAAGTCTTCTTGACCTGTCCTTGGAATACTGATAGCTCCCATATGGATGATATCCCTGCAGGGTCAGTGATGCAAGAGTCAGAAGGAATTAACATAAGCCCTGGTCCTGCTCCTTGCCAGAGATGCCCTATTCCTTGATTGGCTGACATTTTCCTCCCTCTGGGCCATTATGCTTATATATGTCATTTCACAATCTTCAAATTCCCCTCAAACTATTATTTTTTCATCATCTTTCAGAGTTATGATATTTCAAAGTTGATGTTACTATAGATGTTCTTTTCTTTCAATTTGATTTTGTATCAGTTTCAGGTATACAGCTTAGTGGTTAGATAGTCATGTTCTTCACCCAGATGTTCTTATGTAGCCACATTTTTTCATAACCAGTCAGCAGAGATTTTAGTGCTTGAGGTTGGAAGAGCTGTGTTCCTGTCATTGAGTTATACAAAGGTAACTTGTTTATGGAGGAATGAGGACTTAAGGGCCACATTCTCCATGGGTGTGGGACCCTGGAGAGTACCCAAGTGGATGAGCCTGGAGCAGAAGGTTAAGACATAAATAGATCATGGAGGGAGGGGTAAGTGGAGGTCAAACTAGAAGGGCTCAGGGCTCAGGAGGGAGGAAGTCTGAATGGCCCAGATCCAGAAGAACGCCAGTTTGGCCGACGCTGTTTGCAGCCCGAAGTAGAAGCAGGCCAGTGTAGGGATGGCTGTAAATCTCTGGTGTAGCTTAAAATGAACTGCTGGATTCCATACCCATAGCTTTCGATTCAGAGGGTTGATGAAATGACCGAGGACTTTGGTATTTTTATAGAGCCTATAGGAGATTCTGACATGCCATCAGTGATATAGAGGACCTAAAATACCCACCATAAAGTCAAGAACTGTATTCTCAGGGAGGAGCAGTGTGAATGAACCTGGAAGTTAAAAACATAGTCAGAAAGAAAGACATTTCACAACGTGGTCCATTGCAAGCCTGATGATATATCCCTGCACCGAGGTCCAATCCATTTCCCCGATCCTTTTTTTTTTAAAGAAGTTTTAGTTACAAATTTAGGCTGAAGCTCTAATGAGCCTGGAGCTTTACGATTTAGTGGACTGTGGATTCTCAAATCCCCATGTAAATGAGAATGGCTTGAGCAGTTATGGCAAAACAAAACCCTGGGGCCCATCTTAGAAATACTAAATCAGAACCTTCAGGTGTGCAGGGATTGGCATTTTAAAATATAAGTAGTATTACTGATATCTCAAATAAGTGTAGCTTTTGTTAAGGACACAGTTGGACATGGTTGCTGTGTGATTTTGATGGCCTTGGAGGAAGCCCTGTGGAAGCAAGCCTCTGAGAGATGTAGGCAGGGTAATGAGGAGGCATTTTTACCTGCTTTTCTCCACCATCCCACACGTAGGCAGCTCTCTTGAATGTTAAAAACAGGCTGTGCATGGGCCACTGCAGAACCTATGTGCCGCAGAAACCAGACTTCTGTGATGTCCTCAACATGCGCCTGTGACCTACCGCCCCTGGAAATGTGCTGTCTTTCCCTGCATCGTCCACCCCTCACCCATTTCCACCTGTGGGACTCTGATGCTCAGATCCCGTCTTCCCCAGAGACCCTTTCCTGATTGTCTTGGCCAATGTGATCCCCCTTCTGTCCTCTTATTATACTTGAAACCCATTGCAAAATTATAAATGCTCATTGTAGAGAAAAATGTAAGCGCATGGAAGAAAATAAAAATCAATCATAATTTCACCTGCTCAACTAACCACTGTTATCATTCTAGTAGAGAAGCTTTCAACAGTTTTGTGTTTCTTTCTCTCGTTCTGTATTAGCCAAAATATGAGAGAGCTATATTTTTTCTGTGAGAAATACTAATTTTTATTTCTCTAAATCACATCCAAGTTTAATGCATACATGTGTGTGGGAACTCGACATACATGAGAGAGTCAGGGACCCCACAAACATGACAGGTTCGAAGACAGATGGGGAAAATGAGTTTGTATGATATTCCGAGCTAGGGATGAGGTTAGGTGCCTTGGGATGTTTCGAAGGGTCGTTGCAGGATAAGAAGAGCTGGGGTTTGGTAAATAGAAGTTTGCCCTGTCCTATAGCTAGGTCAAAAGAGGTTGTCTCTGATCATCTCTTACTATGGGAAAGGCTCCTAATTCAAAGTCCTCTAGATAGTTAAGGAGGAGGGGACAGAAGTTTTTCTTGAGCCTGCAGGGCCTCAGTTGCTTTTAACTCAAAATAATCTGCATACCGCTGAGGTACGTCTTGAAGTGGCTCTTTCTGAACCCACACGGTTCCCAGAAGTTGGGTTGGTAGATTGATCTATATCTCATTAAACCAGTCTCAGTTTTAAGAAAAGTTTAGTTAAACAGCTGTGTCTCATTTCGAGAGGCAGTGATGCTGGTGGGCTCCCAAAGTTAAGCCTAAGGTGCAACACATCAGGTATTTAACAAGATGCATATCTATGGGAACAGAAGAAGAGCAATAGTTAATAGTTGGAGCCCACCAGTTTGCAAGTTTGAAAGATTTATAGATGTCTGTCTCAAAGCATCCTCACGTGGAGTGACGGAGTGACGGCAGGCAATGAGGGTCAGCTAGGTTCTCCTGACCTGCATCTTGAATGTCTCTGGTGCTATTTCTGCACTAGGTAAAGACTGTGCAATATGAGCTGTTTGGTGACTTCTTTGAAGTTTATGTCAAGTCGTCTGACTTTAGTTTGCATGGCTTTGGGAAAGGACAGTTGTGGTTCGCAGTGATTCCACGTTGAAGAATGAGAAACGTTAATTTGGAAAGTCATAGACAGACATTGGAGGAAAACAGAAGCATTTAGGGTTCAGTTCAGTGTACAAGAAGAAAACAAACAAACAAACAAACAAACAAACAAACACTTTCAAAAGACAATGAAGAGCACAGAATCTAATACGCACAAAGGCATGTTATAGTTTCTGTTGAAACATAACTTTCCTCTCTAAAATAAAACCCCTGAAAAATCACCCCAACTTTTACCAAGGATAGTCAAATTAAGATTAACTTATTTGCAAAATAAGTCTAGTTTCAATAAACATGGCCTGATTATTTGTATAAGTCCAGCAAGAATAGTAATTAATCTCCTAGGCTTTAAAAAATCTGCTTTGCTGGATTTTTTTAATGAGGAATTTCCAGATTGAACTTTTAACAGCCTCTAGAGGTGAAGAGGCCACGCCAAACACTTGCCATCAGCCTTTGCCTGCAAATTTGAGGTGTTAATTCCTCTATTCTTGAGGTCCCCAAAATATCCTGAGGTTTTTTTTGTCTTCCAGGGAAAATGCCCTTTCTTACATACCTAGAAAGCCTGCTGTGAACCATGGAAGCAAGGTAAAAGATTAGCTTTTCAAAGGGGCTTTTTATTGGCTTTTTTAAGTCAATCTAGTTCATTCATTTGCAAGCATGACATTTCAGTCAAAGCCTTGGTAATATTCCCAGTTTGCAATTACAAAGAGAACAGATTCTTATCTGTCCTGTTACAAAGAGAACAGATTCTTATCAAATTTATGCAAATAATTATATTGCCATGAAAATAATACTACTCATTCATTAAGAGTTTCCAAATTCTGGAGGGAACAAGAGATGAGAAAAAAGTGTTTCAATTCTGCTTACAAAGGTATAATTTGCCAGATTGCTCTAAGCCATAGGTACCTTAAGAAATTTTTTTCTTATATCTAGAAAATAAAAATATGAAAGAATCAGTGATATTTCAGTCATAAAAGTTGTAACCATCAGTTCACTTAGTCTGTTGTGATTAGAACTTGTTCTGCTTGAGCCTGGTTTGTTCATTGGTTCTCTGGGTCTTGCCTGGCAATTGGGGATGATCAGGGTCAGGAGGATTAGCAGAAGTTTGCAAAGCTGTTCGTCAAGACTTGGGTCATTTCCTCAGGGAAGCAGCTGCCTCCATCACCAGACCCTGGAAAAAGGATTCCTCAAGGGGGAAAACCTCCTGCCAGTTTCTTTGCCACTGTGAGGGCATCCACCATGTGGCAGGGGTCAGCTCCAGTCCATTCGTTAAACGTACACACCAAAACAAGAACTTATTGGTAACTCATACTAAGTGGCAGTTGAATAAAGTCCAGCTTAAATGCACTAGGGTAGATGAAAAATTGTAAAAACAAAAAAGGGGTGGGTTTGCCATCTTGTCTGGAAGAACCAAACAGCCATTTGGGTTCCCACAGCCCTAACTATTCATTTAATTTGTAACCTTTGTTTGCCTTACAATATACCTTAGAAGTTTGCTGTCACTTATTTTCTAATGCTGCCCATGCAGTTTAACAGGCCAAATAAGTCTAATTAGTTTAAAATCCCTCTTTCGTAAGGAGAGAAAACAAGTCTTCCAAGGTGTTTCCGGGCCCTTCTGGAATATCTCAAAGTTATTCTCAAGTCAAGGCTCTACTTACAATTTGAATTTTTGGAAGTCTGTCAAAATATAGCAAAAGGTTTGGACATTTGACTAAATAGGATCAGAACTGATTATGAAGCAATACTTAATTATTCATTTAATCAAAGTGGCAATAAAAGATCTCAAAGACATATACAAAAGTTGATATAATTATTAGCAAAACTAAGTCCTTCCTATTGAGGAAATTCAGTTTTCATAAGTAATCAAGGGTCTGATTAAGACAACATAAAACACAATATTATTTTTATAAAACACAGAATCTTTGCTTCCTAGGCAGAAAACTTTCCCAGAGTATCTTACCAGGAGCAGACCAATAGTGAAAGAATACTTAGCGCTTCTAGCAGAAAGAGAGAGCCAAACTCATCAGCTTACTTGTGCTATTTAAATTCACTCACTTCATTAAGTTTATTGTAGTCTTATTTAACTTGCCCACACATAGAATTTTCTTTCTCAAGTTTTGTTTTTCATCAGCTTTCTATAACTTCCGTTCTATAACTTTTAGTGCACGACCTCATTCTCTCACCTACTCGGAAATACTCAGGACAGAATTACTCCATTTCCTTTAACAAAAGCACATCTCCATATTTCGTACTTTTTTTTTTTTTTTTTTGCTTTAAAGCTTAGCTTTAAAAAAAAATTATTTTAATTGTTGTTCTTGTACAGTTTCGTATTTCATACTTTTTAAAAAGCCAAATATACCCTACTTTTCTTGTATACATAGCTGTTTCCCTGTTATTATTAATTTTTGTAGCTTTACTTATATATATTAGAATTCTTAAGCTTCAGAACTTTAATTTCTTGTGAAAACTAAGAAGTAAGCAATTGTGAACTGTCTGTCACTGCTGTGGGCTGACAAGTTTATGAACCCATTTCTCAATTCTGGAAATAAGTGTTTCTTGATAGCACATTTTTTTGAATGTGGCACAGGACAGGTTCACTAATAGACCCAACTATCTGTAGTTTCTTTATAATAAGAAGCAAGATGTAGATGAACTTATGTTTAGTAATTAATGTTATATTATTTTATCTCATTTGGAAATTATCTAGACATTCAGTGAATACCCGTCATTAATTTAGCTAGCAAAACTTTAAAGTTTCAAGTTACCAAAGAGATTTGGGAAACCATTTTTAGGTACATATACAGTATAATTATTGCTAAAGAGTTTACCTAAAAAGAAACTTTTAATCTTATATTTATTTAATTTGCTTGGTCTTAACAACTGAATTTAGATTACTTATGAAAATTTTATCATGCCAACTTATTTTCCTTGCTGACAGATTTGGCAACAGAGATCAGATGAATTTATTTGACTAATAAACCCAGGTAAAATAAGAATATTTTTTACTGCTGCTGACTCTACAGACACAGCTATTTAACTAAGTGGAAGTGAAACCAGCTTTCATATCAAATATGTTCCCAGATCACATGACTCTGTAAGACCTTTGGGTTAGTTTCTGCTATAGTTTGGAGAACTCTCATATAAGTGCTTGTTTTTAAGTCAATTTAGTAGTGCTTTTAAAAATAACATATCATTAGAGGTGGAAAAATACTACCTTCCACGCATAAACATACGGACAGACACAAACAGAAGCTTCCATTGAAAAATTACTGCCATAGGATGGGTAAGATAATGTGAAAGAACAATTGGATCCAAACTGCCTCTGGCGGATGGGCTAGATTAAGGTTGCCTGTATAGAGGGCTAACAGGTAAGATTTGTATCTGTCCTTGTCAAGGAAGCCTTTGGGCCAGAGAATCAGCTGTGCTTTCAAAGCCACCCTGGCCTCCCCTGGTCTCCCTCAGTCTCAGGGACTGGGGTTGACGAGGAGGCCTGAGCTTCGCGCTGCTTCTGCAGCTCATTTCTGGCTTTGCAAGGATTTGCAAGATAAGAATTGCTCTCAAATCTGGGCTGTAACTTAAGTGACATCATAGATAGACCTACCGGTCTGAGGGGCTTTGAAAGGGGTTATGTGAGTGTGGGTGTGCCTGTGTGTGACGATGTAGAGGGTGCAGCGTTTCAGAACACAGGGCGTCGTTTGACATTTGGGACCTGATGCTAGTGGGAGAGTCACTCACAGGCTTCCTGTGAGGTACCTTTCCAGCACTTGGTGGCTTTGAAGGAGGACAGCGGTGAGGAGAAACTGAGGCACGAGAGAGTCAAGTGTAAGCATGGAGGGATCAGGACTCGCTTCACTTTCCTACCTTCCCAGCCAGCGCTGTGCAGGAGAGTGGAACCTTCTGTTAAGACTGGCCCTCCCCCTTTGACCGGTGCCTCATTGATTTCATACGCACCCCTCTATGCCTCTTCCCTTCTAGAACCTGGCTCTTTGCAGGCATCTGAGGTCACAGCTTTGAAACAAAGGTTTAACGCTCTAGAAACCTGTGAGCAGGCTGTTCTATCTCCTGTCCATGTCCCCCTTGCACAGCAACACAGAGGCCAAAGGACCAGGGGGAGAACTGGGGTTCTTTAGTTCTAGACCCCCTTTCTGGGGAGTCCCGAGAATCCCTTCCCTTTCACAGATTTATGCTGTCAGTTTCCATTTCTGAGGGATTTCTTCAAACTTCCTGTTCCAGATACCCACTGGCCCACTCCAGTGAGATTCTTTCCTTGCAGATATTCGTGGTTGCTGAGGAGCTCATGGAGCAAAGTGAGAAGAGGGGACAGAGGTGAAGCCTGAGAGAGAGAGCTGCGGTGGGGTGGGGGCTGACGGAGGAGGCACCTTGGCTTATTTTTGTCAAGGGAACTGAGGATCTGGGGCTGGGGGAGGGGTCACTTTGGACTCAGAGATCCAAACCCGTCTGAGAGGCCTTTGGACCAGCACATCTCAGAGGCAGAGATACCTTCACATCTCTCCGGAAGTCAAAAGGGACAAGCTCCAGCCCCCTTTTCACAGTGGGATGGAAGCTACCAGCGTGTTCCTGAGCTGGGAGTCTGTGGGAGAGGGAGCTGTTGGAGCCAGCTGGCTTTGAAATCAGAGCTTCAGCACCCAGTTAAACTGAGGAAGGATGAGGTAGGGGAGAGGGCTTCCGTTCCTGGGCTAGAGTCTAAGCCAGTGTGTGCTCTGAATATACACATGTGTGTACACACCCACAGCCACACAGTCACACACAGCCACATACAGCCATACACAGAGCCACATACAGCCCTACATCATACACATAGCCACACAGTCACACCCACAGCCACACACAGCATCACACACAGCCATCACACCCACCCCACACACAGCTACACATAGCCACACAGTCACACCCACAGCCACACCCAGCATCACACACAGCCATCACACCCACCCCACACACAGCTACACACAGCCACACCCACACCCAGAGTCACACACAACCATCACACCCACCCCACACACAGCCACTCACAGCCATACCCACAGCCCACGCATAGTCATATAGTTATACACACAGCCACACACTATCACACACAGCCACACCCACAGCCACACTCAGAGTCACACACAGCCACACACAGCCACACCCACAGTCACACACAGTCACACACGTAGCCACCACACCCACCCCACACACAGTCACACACAGCCACACCCACAGCCCACACATAGTCACATAGTCATATACACAACCACACAAAGCCACATACATCATCACACACAGTCACACACGGTTACACACAGTCACACAGACATGAAGGGAATTGGGCAACTTGGGGCGATGATGGGAAGTTCTCTTCCTCACATGTTGGCATGAGCTTGGCATTTTCATATGGTTATGTCTTTGTCTCACGATACCCACCATTAGATACATATTATTAAATCAAGGTTGTAAGTTAACTCACCCAATGACACAGGTAGTGAGCGGCCAGGCTAAGTTAATGCCGAGCTCTCTCTAATTGCACGAACCGTCCTAGCCTCGTTACATGGATCTGCCTCTCACGATTTAAAACTGCCATGTAGTCTTTGTGGCCAGCCTGTGCTTGTAGTATTCAGGGCTAAAATCTCACCTAGCAGCTCAGGGGCGCGTAGGAGGATGAGCAGGCCATGCCCAGGGTGGGGGGTTTCTGAAGAGACAGGAAGAAGGGGTGGGAGTCCCTTCAGGCCAGTTGGCAGGGTTCCCAACACACCTTCTTAAACTTCCGAGATGCCCTTTCACACAGATTCTGTTTCTGCAGGAAAAGCCAACAGGATCTGCACGAGGGCATGTGCCATGAATGTGTCCTGGGACAGGGACAGGGTGTTCCTCCTGGTTTCATCGACTAAATGGTGTCCTTGTTTCAGAGGTCAGTTTAGTCCACTGACTTCGCTGGCTTGCCATTTTAACCACATCAATCACACAAAACAATTGTTGTTGAACTTCCACTTGCCAGTCTGGCACTGCCCTGATCCAAGCCTCTCCTGCCTCTCACCTCAACCTTGGTTTCCGCCTTGTGGTGTCCGTAAGGACTGAACTCCAGACACTTTGCCTGGTTAGGTCTTTTGGGCTCCAGCTCTATTGGAGAATGATTGCTGATAGGACCCCCCAGGGAAACCAAGAGCTTAGTCCATTGAGGCTGTGCGCACAGAGAGCTTACCTACACTTTCCCCATGATTACCTCTGAGCCCTCGACACATTTGGAGAGAAGTTAGAAAAATAATTGATATGAGAGATATGGTTTCCTGCTCACATTGTTCATTTCACCTTTTAGGGGATGACCAACTCTTCTTGGCTTGCCTAGAACGTTCTCAGCTTTAGCACTGACATTATTGTGTCTTAGAAAACCCTAGTTCTGGACAAACCAGGGCAAAGCTTATTCCCTTTCTGTCTTGGCTCCTAGCTCTCTATGTCCTCCAGCTCTCAGGATAATTTCCAGGCACTTCAGTTGGCTGGGAATGGGATGCTGCCAGGAAAGTACTGAAATAATCCACTTCAGAACTGCCTTCTTCCTTTGGACTTTCAGCTCAAGATGGCAGGACTGGTCCACTTGCTTGCTTTCCTTTTCTCTGTGAAATAAATAAATAGAACAAGAGACAAATAACACACAATGTGTAGCAAAAAGGGAGGGATCATGTTATTATAAGGCTTCTCTCTGTCTCTTTTTCCAACCCCATAAACAAAGACTTTAAAAATTTATGATTTATGAACATTTGTATTTACCCCCCCCTCTTGCTTTAAATATCACTTTGGTGCTGAGATATCTCAATGTCCTGCCCTGACTGCATTCCTGACCTCCAGGCCCTCTTTCTAATTGCCCATCATTTACTCCCATCTGGTCGTGCCATTAACCTTGGAGTTCTGTGCACCCAAAACATTCTACTCAAATAATCTCTTTTTCCTGTTGTTCCCACCGTTTCCACAGTCCATTGGGTGTGAAAAGTAGACCCTCTTCTTTGTATGGAGCAAGAGAGATAAGAAGGTCAGTCGATCAGTCATCCAGCCACTTGGTGGTCTTCTCCACTCCATCCCTTCAGAACTTTTTACTGAGATAACTAGAATAGCCTCCAACTGTTCTCTCTATATTCTAGTTCTTCCAGTTTAAATAATACTAACAGCTACTGCTAATTAATCTTTATAAAGGGATACTCTGATTGGGTCACTTTGTTGCTCAGAAATCTACGCAACTCTCTTCCCTACTGAGGTAAGTAAAAATTCCTCACTGGCATTCAAGGCCTTCTGCCCTGTGACAAATTTGCATTTAAGGTTCACCTACTGCTCTTCTGTATAGACCCTGTACCTTCCAACCACAGTGGGCTTTCCATGGATCCCTAAAGGTGCCCTGCTAATAGAGCTTCGCTCATCCTTCCAACCCTTCTCAATGCCTTCACACAGTTCACATTTGCACTTCTTTTATTTGCATTTTATTTATTTGTTTATTTTTATTTTATTGATTATGCTATTACAATTGTCCCATTTCTTCCCCATCATTCCCCTCCACCCTGCATGCCCCCTCCCACCCTCATTCCCCCTTTAGTTCATGTCCATGGGTCTTAAGTTCTTTAGCTTCTACATTTCCCACACTATTCTAGCCCTCCCCCTGTCTATTTTCTACCCACCATCTATGCTACTTATTCTCTGTACCTTTTCCCCCCTCTCTCCTCCTCCCACTCCCCTGTTGCTAACCCTCCATGTGATCTCCATTTCTGTGGTTCTGCTCCTGTACTACTTGTTTGCTTTTGTTTTAGGTGTGGTTGTTAATATCTGTGAGTTTGCTGTCTTTTTACTATCCTATTTTTTATCTTCTTTTTCTTAGATAAGTCCCTTTAACATTTCATATAGTAAGGGCTTGGTGATGATGAACTCCTTTAACTTGACCTTATCTGAGAAGTGCTTTATCTGCCCTTCCATTCTAAATGATAGCTTTGCTGGATAGAGCAATCTTGGACGTAGGTCCTTGCCTTTCAAGACTTGGCGTACTTCTTTCCAGCCCCTTCTTGCCTGTAAAGTCTCTTTTGAGAAATCAGCTGACAGTCTGATGGGAACTCCTTTGTAGGTGACTGTCCCCTTATCCCTTGCTGCTTGTAGAATTCTCTCCTTCATTTTAATCTTAGCTAATGTAATGATGATGTGCTTTGGTGTGTTCCTCCTTGGGTCCACCTTCTTTGGGACTCTCTGAGCTTCCTGGACTTCCTGGAAGTCTATTTCCTTTGCCAGATTGGGGAAGTTGTCCTCTATTATCTGTTCAAATAAGTTTTCCACTTGTTGCTTTTCCTCTTCCCCTTCTTGTACCCCTGTAATTCGGATGTAGGGATGTTTAAAGATGTCCTGGAGGTTCCTAAGCCTCTCCTCATTTTTTTTAATTCTTGTTTCTTCCTTGTTTTCTGTTTGGTTGTTTCTTTCTTCCTTCTGGTCCACTCCATTGATTTGAGTCCCAGTTTTCCTTCCATCACTATTGGTTCCCTGTGCATTTTCCTTCATTTCACTTATTGTACCTTCTATTTGTTCATCTAATTTGCAACCAAAATCAACCAATTCTGTGAGCTTCCTAATCACTAGTGCTTTGAGCTGTCCATCTGATAGGTTGGCTATCTCTTGGTCACTTAGATGAATTAGCTCTGGGGCTTTGATCTGTTCTCCTGTTTGAGCCATTTTTGGTTTTGGGGTTTTTTGGGGGTTTTTTGGTGGGGGAGGTCTGGTTGCGGCTATTATGTAGTGAGGGGCAGAGCCTTAGGTGTTCACCAGGGTGGGGCAGCCCAGTTGCTGGATTGTGATGCTGGATGTGTGGGTGGGGTCTGAAAGGGAAAAATGGCGCTTGCTCTGCTCTCTTTTAGATTCCAGTTACCTCCACAGCTTTCCCCAAGCAAATGGGGCCCTTCTTGTGCTGATTTCCATGTGGGTGGGCTTGTGCACATTCTAGGACCCTGTGGGTCTCTCCAACGAACTCTCCAGTGAGGCTGGATTCCCTCCCTGCACCTCAACCCCCGCAAGTGTTTTCAATTGGTGCTTTTAGGCTTTATTTCCTGGTGCTGGGGCCCTGCGTGGTGCTGTCTGTCTTGCTGCTCGTTTTCTCCTAGTTTATATGCACATGAATGTGTGACAGTGGTCAGCCACCTTGTGCGCCTCGCTTGGTCTGCTCATTGCCTCCCTGCACTCAGTAACCACTTCCTGTGCACCCAGGACCACTAGCCACTGCTTTTTCCTGATGCGACCCCTTCCTGCTGGGACCGCCGACTCTGCCTCTTTTACCGGTCTAGGTGAATCATTGTCAGACTTCTGTACAATTCAATTTTCTATCTGTTCTGGTTGGTTTCTTTTGGTTCTATATTTTTGTTGTCCTTAATCTTGGTTGTGAGAGGAGGCACAGTTTGTCCACCTACACCTCCACCTTGGCTGGAAGTGATTCCCAAGCTTCTACAGCTAGTAAACTGTGGCACTAAGATCCAAACCTGTGTCTGCTGTCCGCTTCCAGGCTCCAGGCAGTTACAAATGAGCAGAGCAAAGACAGCGGGGTGGGTACAGAAGGTGAGCAGGGCTGAAGGCCCCAGGTGCCCAGCAACAGACAAAACTGGGGGGACATTTGCACTTCTGCATCACCTGTATTCCTTGAGGTGTGATTTACATGTTCTAGTTTTTCTAGGCTGATGTCATAATACACATTTGAAACACTTAGTACTTTGAATGCACCTTCCTTGGGGAAGCTACTTCACCCTTGCATTGTCATTATCTGCCTATTTGTATCCAGGTTCTAATGAAACAAAGCTGGTGGAGGACTAACTTCTGCAGCACCTAGCAGTGTTTTGCATTTCACAGGGATGCAGTGAGAAGTTGATCTGCTGAGTATTGAAAGATGGGTAGCATTTAGATAAGACCTGTGTTGATCTACTTAAAGATATGACCAAATGTTGTGGGATAGAAGAAAAGATAACTTACCTCAAATATTGGGAGATGTAAATGTTAAAAATGTAAATTAGGGTCAGATTTTAAAGGCTAATTTGGATTCACAACAGTCACTTAAGAGGGCAGCAATCTGCCATGATGTGTTGTGAGACATTTTATGCGAACTCTGTGATAGTTTCTTCTTTGAAATTTGTCAAAATTGGTTCCTCAGACTAGTATATATTAAGTGGTGAAAAGAATGGCTTTGGATATTGTTCTACTGTGGACTATTGTTATATGTGCTGTCACTTGCAGGAACAAAATGTAGTTGTCCACCCTTCCCTTGACCTTGGATTCTGTGGTCAGGAACTCATGATTGACTAAGTTGCATAAGCTCAATACTGATCACTCAGTTACTGATGCTTATAAACAAACACCCCGCACTTCAGTGGCATGTCAGGGTCAAGCACAATTAGAATAGTCTTCTGAAAGGTAATATAATAACAACAACACAAAAAGATGTTTTTTTTAATCAAAGTGAAACATAACACATGATTAAAAAAACAAACAATGCTAAAAGACCTGTACTGAAAAACCACAGGTCACTGCACTTTTCTAGCCCCATTTCACAGAGAAAGCTACTCTCAACATTCCTGGTCCCTATTTCTACACCTCTTAATGATAAGCTTATACTGATATTGATTGAGTGATCAATTTTATATATTTTCTATTCACTTTCTGTTATGATGGAGATATATTTAACTCTTTTAGAGTTACTTCTCCCTCTTACCCTCCCTCAAATTGTTACTATTTTAATTAAAGCATTGATGAGTGACTATATAGTTATTATTTTGGAAATTTTATTCACTGTGGCATTATGTGTGATTTTATTTTTTCACTTTTTGGTTAAGATGTTGCATTTTGCAAAATAAAAGCAATATATTTTCTATTTGTGTGAACTTCTATATTCCTACTTTTAATTCTTATCACATATATTTGCATTTCACATAGCCCATGAAAAACTTTTTTTTTTCTGGGGAGCTCCATCCTGAAGTCCCATATCTTCCTGCTTCCCACTGACCTGGCGGCTCTATCCAAATAGTGAACGCTAAGGTGATGGAGGTAATTAAACGGAAAAAACAATTGTCAAGATTAATGGATAGGAAGCAAAGTAGCTGATGAAACTGATATGATTAAGTAAAGGAAAATGAATGCTCATGATGAAAAATAATTCAAATTCTACTTATCAGAATATGAGCTCAGAGCTTCATGTTATACTTGGAGTTCGTTGAGGTCCACATCTGTGCTATATTTTTTTCTATTTCCAGTTTCTGGCACAGAATAGAGCTTGAATTTCTTCATGGACTAGATGAACATGATTAGGAGACCCGAGAGAACAAAAGGAAGTCTAACTTTGACAGCTCTGGCACCCAAGTCGCAGGAGGCACATCTCCTTACGCTCAGCACTGGCCAGGCCACCTGGGAAGAATTGTGTTGAGTTCTGAGCCCTGATTGTCTTTCCCTCCAGCCTGGACCTCAGGATAAACGATATATAGGCAACCAGTTGTAGAAGGTAGGAACTAGGAGACATAGGCGGGGGTGGGGGCTGGTGGCGGGGTCCTAGCTTCAGGCAGCCTGTCCCAAACTACACAACTTACCCAGGCTCTGGGAAAACGAAAGGTTATTTGAGGATATTTTCCAAGTTCAACTTGAGAATTATCTTGGGCCAGGCTCAGCTCTAGCCTGCAGGCATGGGCCTGTGAGTGTTACCCAGTCAGGTGAACTTCCCTGATCTCCAAGATACCTTGGAGAGGGGTGAAAGGAGAGGACAGGACAGGTGTGCCTATTGTCACTGCAGCAACTGCCAATCCTTAGAGGCAGAGGAGTGACTGAGATGACCTCTGGCAATATGAGCAATATGAGGAAAAGAGGGAAAGGGAGAGGCGCACTGAATGGGTGTTCTCAGCCCTCCATGGAGGCCGTTGTTTCTGTGGTAGCTCCGATGAGAATTTGAGAAAAAACTTTCTCATTGTCAGAATGTTTGAGCCCTGCTTCTGGCCTTCACTGTGTGGGTTCACCTTTGTGCTTCTTCTATGGTAGGAGGGGAGCTCTCCTCTCCCACTAGGTGGGGAAGAGCAGTGAGCCTGGCTAGCTCCTCTCCTAAAGGAGGTACATTTCCTTCCGCACAGGCAAAGGCACCCCATCCCTGCATGTGTAGGGTGATACCTAAGAGAGTGAGAAAGGAGAATTAGGCAGCTTTAGCTGCTCTCCATATTCTCCTCCGATATGAATTTGTGTGACTATTGATATTGAGTCATGGGGTGGGGGATGACGTTCAGGTACGAGTGCATGTGACTTCACGTGGAACCACAGTCTGGTGGGCCTGCTCGTGTGTCTGTGTGTTGTTGGTGTTTCTAAATAAGTCAGTGTATTTTTGCACGAGTCTGTGAGTTCCAGTACATGGGAGCTGACCATGTGCATCCCCGGAACTTTGTGTCCTCTGCCTCATTTCCATATGGTGTTTCTTGAAGACCAAGCTCAGAATAAATATCCGGCTGCTGGCCCATGCCAAAAAATCCTTTGGCTAAGTCACTTAGGATGTTGGGCCAGTCTCACTGTTGTTTTTGGATAATCCGGGAGGCATAAATCTTTGGGACAGAAAATGAACCTTGTGACTGCAAGTCATGGAACAGCCTGGGCAGGACTGGGTCACCCCACTAGCTATTGAAAAAGAAGGGACTGTTTCTCTAAACTCCAGAGGGGGTACCCTGAGAAACATACTCCTCCTAGTACATTTCCAGCCAGGCAGATGATCCAGAGGAGAGGGGACCACCTATCTGTTTGATCTTATGACCATGTGAGAGGATAGGACAGAGTAAGATGAGAAGATGCAACCCATTGAGCATTGAGGGGAGATGGCTCTGAGCCAAGCGCAGGTGAGGTGGTGGGGAGGAAGGGTGCTGTCTGTCAAGGTCAGCTGCACTGGGATCACTGCATAAGCCAGAGAGTGAATGTCACCACTGGTTAATAGAATCCCCAAGTTCAGTGAGGATTTAGCCTATCATGTACCATCCTACTTTCTCCATTAGCTCCTTCTGTAATCTGGGATGTCTGGGTTTCCTCAGGGAGGGGGGAAGGTATGAGGGAATAAGCTGCCTTCTTTCTTGGAGGCAGCACTGTCTGTTTTTGGCAAGATATGCCCAAGCTATGGAGGATCAGCTGAGTGATATGATTCAGATCCTTCAGAGAGGCTCTGAATGTGTGGCCAATGCTGATGACCAAAGCTAGAAAGACTGCATTAATCACTGGCAGGAAGCTGATCATCTCTCTGCAGCAATGTGCTGGAGTGGGTCTCCACAGTTCTTGATGTGTATGTACAGTAAAATCTCCTGGGAGCCTCACCGCAGACCAGCGAATTCTATTGAAATTTCTAGGGGTGGTCTCCATATGTCTTAGTAGTGGTTGTGCTATGCAGTCAAAGTTGCAAAACACCAAAATTATAGCACTCCTCAGTCTGGAAACATGAACCCAGAATATTCAACTAGGCCCCTAGATATTGAGAGAGACATGGAAGGGGAGACTATGTCTCCTCTGTCCATATGGGATGTTGGATTTACCACTCACCATGTGACACCTTTATGACGTTCCATGGACGTGTCTGATAACTGAGCGGGGCCAAGTAGATGTTCTCTCTCGGGAACTGGAAGGGAGACACAAAGGCTGCGGTTGATGCCTGGCCTAGAAAGTTCAGGAAAAGTTGGCCATGGTGGTCACTATGAGTCTATGGTAAATAGATAAATCTGCAGATTTATCAGGTAGGAGAGATGCATAAGAAGTTGGTCAGGAGAGGGAAGAGGATGAAAGAGCAGCTAGAAAAGTGGGAGAGTCACATGGGGGATGGGACAGGGGGCGGTGCAGTCCTCAGAGATGTTGCAATTCCTCACCTTGCTGCGGTCTTTTCCCCGCGTTGCCTTGTGACCGGAAGAACCCTAACCAGAACTCTGATTTGGAACCAGAAGTGAGGGAGATGCTGTTTCCTCTCCTGGCTCCAAGCCTGGCATATACCTGTCTCCCTGCCTGCTTCTTTAAAGGTTTCTGCGAATCCTCAGCCATGGGGAACGGGCTCTGTAAGGAACAGGAGCAATGTTTTAGGCTAATTCAGCAGCTTTTTATGGCTGCTGGATATCTCCCTGATAAGGGATCTTAGTTATTTAGGAAAAAGTTGGGCAGAAGTTGAAATAGCACCAGGTGGTGTGAGATAAGATTCTAAGAGTAGTGTCTCACGTCCTCCTTTAGAGAATTTAATTTGAAAATACTGTTTTGCTTGAATTTTGTTTTTGTTTCTGTTTTGAAAGGAACGGCTCAGTCTCAAAATATTCTCATAATATTTTACTAAACCTCTGGTAAATAGAATGAGATCTCCAATGTTGTTACATTATAAAGATTCTACTCAGAAAGAATTTAAATGGATTGTTTAAAGAAGGAAAAAGATCTCACTTCCCTGAGACAGTAAAAAGTGCAGGAAGAAAAGCAATGAGAAAATGTGTCTTTTAACTACTCTGAATCCTCCTTATGGAGGCCCAGGGACTGCTCCGGTCCTGGGAACAATCGTTGTTGAGCTTAGCATCCTCCCTCCCTCTTCTCCGGCCTCCCTGAAGATGTCAAGGGCACTAGATAATGAGACAGCTCCCTTTTGAGCACACTCCAGGAATGCAGGGATTACCAAGAATAGGAAAAAAAAAAAAAAAAAAAGAAAAGCAAATGTATTTGCCAATAGAGAAAAAACGGTTTCCGAAAGTTATGAATATGTTCATAAATTTGTCAATCTAAATAAAGCATGCTATAAGTGGGATGGGGGTGTGACATGTTAAAGAAATATTAAGAATCTTCCTTGTTTACGCCAGAGCCGTGACCTTTTATTGTAAAAATGAAATATAGGTGGGCTATCTAAAGGGGAGAACTAGCCCTTCTCCCTGGAAGACTAAGCATAATTTTTTTTTAACTCAGCACCTGTAAACACTGATCGTTTCCTTGGAAGAACTGGCTATTCTCCTGGAGGGAATGCTTAGTCATTTGAGTCACAAAAGGCCTGTAACCACTTTTGTCTAAAACACATTTGAGCAGAGCCCCCCTGCCCCATCCTTCCCATTTTCCTTACAAACTTTGAACCTAGGAGCTACCAGGTCCTGAGAACAACAGGGCAATTAACTTGCTGCTCAAACGCATTGCAGCTTTCAGAAACAGCAGAGGGCCTGTCTTTCCAAGCAGAGGAAAAAAAGGCACTTTTAAAACTGAGGCTGTTTTTCAGCCGCCACTTGGAGCTTCATTCACACTGATCCCTGCCCATTGCCAACCGGGAAGCCAAGGGTTAAGGGCTTAAAGCTAAGAGGAGCCCTCCTGGGAGGGTAAGAATCAGACCCCCGGGGCTAAACAGGAAAAGTAATAGGAAAAAGTTAAAGAACAGTTTATCATTCCCCTAGCTAACACAGACCTTGAGAGATTTGCTCTTTCAGTCCCTATGTTTAATAATTCACCACCTTTACAGAGATTTCATTGGAAGGTTTTACCTCAAGGGTTATTAAATAGTCCCACTATTTGTCAGCATTTTTGTTCATCAGGCCGTTCAGCCAGTAAGAAATTTATTTCCCCAAAATGTTATTTGTTGTTACATGGATGACATCCTGATTGCAGCTCCTTCACAAGATATGCTAGCAAAAACTACTTCCTTTCTTAAGGATTCTCTATCCTCTGCCGGACTAATAATTGCTCCAGAAAAAATCCAGCATTCAGAGCATTGGAAATATTTAGGCTATATCCTTTTTCGTAGGACAATTTGGCCTCAAGTCCTTCAAATTAGTCCACCCAAGGATTTAACTCCTAATCGCCTCCAACAACTTTTAGGAGTAATTAAATGGGTGCCACCCAGCCTCGGAACACCCCCTCTTAATTGCTCATATTTGATCTCACTCAGGCCTGCCTGGCCCCCTGGTGGATGGTAAGAATAAGGCAGATGCCTTAGTGTCCTTGATGCCTTTCAGCAGGCAGCAGCTTCACATCAGTTTTTTCATCAAAACAGCCAGGCACTTGGAAGACAATGTGATATTCCCCATTCTCAAGCTAAGCAAATTATTAAAGAATGCCCCAACTGTCAAGCCCTTACTAAGGCACCCCCATCCACGGCAGTTAACCCTCAAGGACTAAGTTCTCAAATGATTTGGCAAACAGATGTCACTCATTACTCTCCCTTTGGAAAATTCAAATACATTCGTATTTCTATTGATACTTACTCTGGTGCCCTACATGCATCTGCTTTAACAGGAGAATCTGCTAAAAATATACAAGCCCATTGGCTTGAGGCCTTTGGTCATCTAGGATGGCCTCAGCAAATTAAAATGATAATGGCCGAGGATATCTCGCCCATTCCCCTCAGGCCTTCCTTCAGCGTTGGAATATCCAACATAAAACAGGAATACCTTATAATTCAACCAGTCAGGCAATTGTTGAATGGGCTCATCATACCTTTAAAAATCTTCTTAAAAAACAAAAACAGGGGAGTCAGGAGTTCACTCCCAAAATTTGATTATGTTAGCTATGTTCACCTATAATTTTCTAAACTGTGATGAATCACTCTGTACTCCAATTGAGAAACATTTTCAGAAGAAAGAGCCAAAGTCATCTTATCCTTAGGTTTTATATAGAGATCCACTGGGAGATGGCTCTTGGCAGGGCCCTGTAGACCTCTTAACATGGGGAAGAGGGTGTGTGTGTTTCCATCCCTACAGGTCCTATCTGGCTTCCAGCTAAAAGGGTGAAGCCTTATCATGAACAAAACAGACATCAGGCTCCGGCTACCTGGAGATGGAAACCGATCAGCTAACAGACCAGACAGCCCATTAGAAGAAAATAAGCACTGGATTCTGGTGCCAAAAATACGGTTTCTGTTGCTGAGTGTTTACCAGTTTGTTCTCCTGTTCTTACTGGCACTTTGCTCTTTCCTTTAGAAGAGCAACTTTATGCTGCAAGCAAAGAGCAGGACAGTGATTGCTATCAGCTTTCCGTGGTAACTACGGTCAGCCTGTGAACCCGTGAGGGGTTTATCATACTCGCAATCCCCCTCCGGTTCCTCCTTGTACTTTAGACAGTAGCCGTAAAGACTCAGTTTCTTGGTCTTTGTGCAGAGGACTGAATGCCACTGTTGCTTTTCTCCCCCAAAGTCCTTTTGTAGTGGAGAACTGGGGAGCTAATTGGAAGGTACCAGCTAAGCGTGGCACAACAATAGTTCTGGCTCAGCCTCTATATCTATATACTAATATGTGGTGGGAGGGGCCTGGTACCGGGGCACCTATTATCAAAATTGTTTCTCTCAACCACACTAGCCCTTGGCATTATAACTCTTGGAAAATGGGCTTGCCTTTTATCACTAGAAAACAATGTATAAAAAACTTTTAAGATGTTTCTACCAGGACAGCCCTCCAAAACAGGATTGGGTCACGGTTTGTACCTCTCACCCCTACTTATTTTTAGCAATTCCAGAGACAGCTCAGGTCTTTTATAATGAGTCAGCAAAAACTTATTCTCTGCCTGTCCCTGCAGGCTGTATATACGCCAGCTGCCTTACTCATTTTAATATTACTCAGTTAAGCTCACTACGGTCTATATAGTTGGAAGACAAGCTCAAGTATGAGTACCAGTTAATGTAACCAGAAAATGGGAAGATCCCAATGGCATAGTAGCACTTAAAGCCCTGGCCTCCTTAAGAGTCCAGCGGTTTGTCAGCACCTTAATTGCATTTATTGTCTCTGTCGCAGCTACTGCTGCCATGGCAACCACTGTCCTCTTTGAATCAATTCAAATTGCTCATACCATTGATGTTCTCTTAACCAGTTCCACCTTAGAAATACTTCAACAGGCCCAGATTAATCAAGAGATCCTGACTTGCCTCTCTGGTTGAATCAGCCCTCAACTGGATTGGTGAACGCCAGGACACACTAGTGACCTGTCAGCAGCTGACTTGTGATCCTGGTTTCTCCAAACTGTGTGTTACCCCACTCTGTGGGACTCCAGCCAATATTCAGCATCACCTAAGAGGAGCTTTTTCTACCAATTTAAAGGGACAAATTAATAAACTGCAACTGGGGTTACGCCAGCAGTTGTAGGACATTCAACACTTAACTAAGCAAGAGATTTTTCAAACACTCCATGATAATCTCATCTACCTAAACCCAAAAAATTGGTTTGATGGACTCAACCTGAGACCGTGGTTCACTGGAGCCACTGGTTGTTTACTGATTCTAATAATGCTTTGTATATTTCAATGCATTTGCAAATTGTTTGCCCAGGGTCACTAAAGAGACCAGCAAGTAGCAAGTCTTATGGGATTCATCACCACCACAACAGTCCTAACAAAAAAAGTGGGGGGAACTGATTTGTTTTAAATCTGGCAAATGTGACTCAGCTGTGTATAGAAAACCTACAGAAGCGAGGTGGTGGGCAGGAGCCAGACCCTCAAACCGGGTTTTCCCCTGGGAATCAGGCCTAGAAAATGCACACAGACTGTACAGCTTGCTTTCGCTAAAACTCCCTCACCCTGGTCTGAAACAGTAGATGTGTATTGTCTGACTTCAAGGTAATTTCCAAAGCCTGTGTGAATTTTTCCAAGGATGGAGCTAATCAGCTCATCACCTTTCCCTTCTGCATGTGTTATTTTCATTTCTTTGACTGCACCTAAAATGTAGACAACAATATTCTATGTATAGATAATAAATCCTTCTTTCATGTAAGACCTGAGAAAAGCAATAAAAGCCTATCCAGGCAAGGGTCGGGGCTCTCTCCCCGTGAGAGAAGTGGCTGCAGGACTCTCATCTTAGAGAGCACCGTCCCGTCCCATTTTCTCCACAGGACTGCTGTAGCCTGTGCACTTGTCTTTGTTGCCAGTCACAACTGCAGATTCTGCTGGCTGGAGTCTGCCACATAATACGTTCTTTTTAAAAATATATATATATTTATTTATTTAATCTATTTATTTATCTATTTTTAGAGGGGAAGGGAGAGAAACATTGATGCAAGAGGGTAACATTGACCAGTTGCCTCTAGATGTGCCCCTACTGGGGACTGAACTGGTGATCTTTCACTTTGTGGGACCACACCCAGCTAACTGAGACATACTGGTCAGATGTATGATACATTCTTAAAGATCAACTGGGCGTAAGTTTGTTGAACTTTTCTGTTTTCTCATATGCTCAGAAAAGGGTTGGTAAACATAAACTTTCCAGAATTGGATCTTAAGCTTGCGACTAATTTTTCCAGGTAATTTATTTAAAATACCCATTAAAAACCTTTAGCAGGAAAATCTCCTCTTTTGTCATCAAACATATTGCTTTCATAGAAAATGTAAAAGGCAACTAAGATTAAAAATAATATTAGTTTATTAAACAGAACCTGTTTTATTATTTAATGGTAATATTGCCTATACAAACAATTAAAATGAGCCTGTTAGCATAACTGTCTAAAATGTGAGATTCTGAAGTATAATGTAATTGTCACTATAGTGACACAGTTGTTCTTATGAACAATGATGTGAATTGCATCACCGGTTGTGTAAACACATGACACCTGGAATCAGAATGGAACTGTATTTCACATACCTGCCTGAGCCTGTTACGCGATACCTGGGACTCTCTCTGCAACTCCATGGGCTTCATATCACAGAGGGACTTTTTTTTTCTGCAACCCTTGATTTATGACTGGCTGCCTTCAAGAGAGAGTAGTGTGTCCTGAGCCCTCTTATTGGCTAGTTGGAAAGTCAGTAATGAGCCAAACTGAACCAACTGAATTGAAAGTAGTTTTAAATTTAAAACCATTCCTCTCATTAACAAAATAAATCCTTCATCCTCATGCCTTAACCCCATTCTCCTCACTTTCCCTCTGGCAAGCAATCCCTTTAATCTGCTCATTGTCTATCTTCTGTGATGTTCTCACAAAACACATACTGATGATTCCTGTGCAGCTCTTATTTTATTTATTATTTTTTTGAGACAATAGTAGATTCACACAACCTTTTATTAAACAGTACAGAAAGCCCTGCCTGGTATAGCTCAGTGGATTGAGCGTGGGCCTGTGAACCAAAGGATCATAGTTCGATTCCCAGTCAGGGCACATGACTGGGTTGCAGGCCAGTTCCCAGCAGGGGGGATGCACAAGAGGCAACCACAAATTGATATTTCTTTCCTTTTCTCCTTCCCTTCCCCTCTAAAGATGAAATAAATAAAATCTTTAAAAAAAAGAAAAGAAAAAAATTATTAAAAGAAAAAGAAACAGTACAGAAAGATCCCATATGCCCTTCACCCAGTTTCCCCCCAGCAGTGACATGTTGAAAAAACAGTACAATATCACATTTTAATAATGTTATATAAATAGAATCATATAACATGGCTCTTACAGGTGCATAATTTCATTTGGAGACAACAGCAAAACAGATGAGAAATTTAGTCTGTAATCTGTAGCACTGGTGGCAGAGTGTCAGCTTTACTTCGTTATTGCAACATCTTCCAAATTAGTTTCCTAATCCAACCTTAAATGGTTCCCACTATGTTTTGATGAAATGGCAAAGGAGTAGGAAATAAACTGTCAAAGAATGAGAAATAATAAACAAGCAGTCCAAATTTCATGAGAGAAAAACATTTGCTAAAAAAAGTATGTGTGTGTATGTTTAAATTTACACCACATTTCCCCAGAGAAGAATGGGGGGGGGGGAAGTTTTGCAAAAATGTCTTAGGGCTAAATAAGCCTAAAACTGAACTGAAAACATAGTCTTCTATTTTTTGATACACTTGTCATTAAAACTGAAGAACAATAAATTTAACTTAGCCAAAAAGGTTCTGTGTTGAAAGTTGGTGCTTTGGGAGAAGCTGATAGGCAGACATTGAGGACAGAGATGGGGAGTTTCCCTGTACTCTGCAAGGATCTTCTGCAGGGACCAAGGGACTATGGGATGATTCCTCCCATTTTCTGTCATTTCCGATTTGATTAAAAAACTATTAGGTTCCAAAATGGTACCTGTCATTTTCTTTGGAAAGAAAGCTACTAGGTGATTTTTTTTTTATTTCTGTCTCCTCATAATGAGAAAAAGCACAAGTTATTTCTAAAAGAGATTTTTTTTCCTCATTAGACACATTAACTACCAGTTATGCATCTTGGCCTTGGTGTGGGTGGTTTTAGGCCAATAGAAAGGAAGTAGAGAGCAGTGGGATCTGAGCTCAGAAGTTTGGGGCAAAACAAGTTCTAAATGTGAGTATGACAAAGAATGCCCATGGACTCGGAGAGGTGAAAGAGAAGGAACAGGGTGGCAGGGAGAAAGTGGTGCCTGGAAAGATGTTTATCAGCTAATTCTTGACTTGAGCTCCTATATGCAGAGCGTGGTTGTATTAGGGAGGTGGTAGAGGTCACCAGGCCCTGTACGTTTAGAAGACATTTGTGGATTTTGCTGTCTTCCTATCCGATAACTCATACTTTCACAGGACTGGTCCTAAATTTCTGGAACCCAAGCTGCCATTGCCATAAATTCTTGAACTTTCCATTTATTTCTAAGCCTATATCCTAAATAACGTAAATTTATTGGCCAGGAAGCTTTGTCAGGCCTACGTAATTTTGCTGTGATGTGTTTAGCACCCGTTTGGGGCAGCGTAGCTTCTCCATGCAGATCTCACCATCGGGACATGTCACCTGTGATGATAATGACCCCATGTGTCTTTAGGAACCGCACCGTGGCTGATAACCCAGAGCTAACTGAGGAGCCGCAGAGCCCTGCCTCTTCAGGAGCTTCTGCAGGTTGCTTGGGATGAACGAAATTCTTAATGCACGTTTTACTGTCATCACACGGTAATTTAATTTTCTGGCTATTGAAGAACAACAGTATACCAGCTCCTTTATGAATGCTCCTGAATTTGTATCATCCTGCTAATTGCATTGTCTTCTTTCCTCCCAACCTCCATAAGATGTGAACGTGGGTCTGACTCTTGTGTAATGTAAGTCCCTGAGTCTTACAGGGAAGATCAGAATGAATGGACTCTAGCAGTTGGAGATTTTACGATAGTGGAAGGGGACAGGCAAGTTCGTACTTGTGTAGGATGTGGGGTGAGGGAGGATGTTGTGATGCGGCATTTCTAGGAGGAGGAAATGACTAAGCGGCCATTCCAAGGAGAGAGAACGTGGCGTGGTAAAGGGGGTGAACTGGCTGCTGGCGAGGAACAGATGTTCTGCTGGCATGCAGAATGGGGCATGGAAGTGGGATGTTGTTGGATTGGGGAGATCAGGAAGCACTTATAACAGAGCTTCTGCCAGAGTGAGGCTTGTGAATTTAATTTGAGGACTGATAAGGAGCCCGAATCAGTGTTGAGCTGGCGATGCTGCTGCTGTGGACCTTTGTGACTTGGAGGACTGTGGTGGAAGGACATCTGATGTGCAGTCCAGCCTTGGGCTCAAACCGAACATTGTGGGTAAGAGATCCAGGCCTCAGACATGCATATTTCCTTTAAATTCTGCCTTTGGATTTTTTCTTCCAGAGCTTAGAAACATGCTCATGGGGTTCTATCCTGCCCATTGCTCTCTGGGAAAGCCCACAATGCATACATACAGATAATTGTGAAGAAAATGTGAGTTTCCATTTGGAAAAACGTTTCTTCGCAGGACTAGGAATGAACACCCAATAGATGTACACATTCATCTGTTTCACTAAAATTTACTAACCCCTGACAGTGTGTAAGACGTGTTGCTAGGTATGGCGAGGGCTGTAAAGATGCATCGAGAGCCCTGCCACTGAGAAACAAGGAATCTAGTGTTTGGGAAAAGGCTGGCACAAGAATAATTACAGTGCAAGGCAGACATGCTAACTTAGCCAATTCACAGCCAAATAAAGGATGAAGTGTCGTGAAAGACAGACATTTGAGATAGTCCCTTCAGGGTGGGTAAGAATTTGCCAGGCACAAATGGCTGGACAGGGTATTCCAAACATAGAGAACATTTAGGAAAAGGGTGTGAAAGCAGGGCGTAATTAACATTTGGAGAAGGGCAAGGGGTCCAAGTTGGGGGAAGCACAAAGTATGTGGCAAGAAGGAGGTGAAGGTAAGGCTGGAGGGGCAGCAGGGCAGAGTGGGGGAAGCTGGGGTTCCAGGGCTTTAGCAGACACAGGAAGGAATAGATATTGTTGTTTGAAAAAATTTCTTTTGATCATAAAAATAATACATATTCAAATAAAAAGAATTTGGTGAGCAAACAAGATAGATATTGGTATATATTTAAATGCTTGTAACCCACACCTGAGGTAGCCATTGTTAATATCATAAATGTCTTTTTCTACTCTTTTTCTGTATGAAGGTAGATGACTATTTAGTTTAATTAGCTGATTTGGAGAATAATGTGTACATGAAACTACATTGCCTCAGATTATTAAAAAATTGCCTATGGACATAATACTTTACAAGAATAAACACAGCAGCAGTATATGTGTAACTTGGATATAGTCAAATTGACCAACAGGAAGGCCACTAAGAATACTGTTGCAAGGAGACAAATCCTTGAACTTGGGCTATGGCAAAAGAAAGGGGGACTGGATGAAAGAAAATATTTCTAAGGAGGAGAGGATGAAAGATCAGAGATACTTTCCAGGCTTTAAGCCTAGATGAGCTGGGGTTTGGGAAGCCATAAATGTGACATTGACTTTGGGGGAGGGGAGGATTATGTGTGTATTTTTACACATATTGCGTATGTGGTAGAGGTCAGCTGGCATTTAGAGACATGGGCTGAGAACAGACAGGGAGATTTCAGATTCGTTTACCTTTCCAAGATTTCTCTGGTTCAGGGAGATGGTGAGATTTCAGAAGGAAAGGCTAGAGAGATAAAAAAGAATGAGCAGGGCAATGTGGGGACATCCAAATTTAGAAAGACAAGGAGCCAGATGAGGGCGAGTCAGAATTGTTAGAGAACTTCAAGGGACTCTCCTTGTAGTTAAGGGTGGAAACAATTTCAAAATGGGTTATTTATAGCCTGAAATGTCACAGATAAGACAGGGAGGATGAGGATGGAAGATGAAAAGAAGCAATATACAAGGTACTGAGCACAGTATTTGACACATGGAAAGAGCTCTGTTAATTGCAGATATTACTATGATGAAAAGATTATTAAATATGGTAGTTAGGAAGTATTCACCAGATCCATCAAATGTCCTATACTACAGAGTTGGAGCTTAACAAATGTGTTGAATGAAATCATGCATGATGGAATCATGAGATAATGAAATAATGAGGTCGGGTTCCTTGTCATCATCACCCTCACCCTGCAGAAAACACGACTCAGACGACTCAGGTTCTGCATCCCCAGCATCATCGACTGCTACTACTATGACCCCGCCCCCTTTCTCATGCTGTCCTGCTCTGACGACCACTACATTGAGCACATGGACTTCTTGTCCTCATCCCCTGTGCTGGTGTCCTACGTCCTCACTGTGGTTGCTGTGCTGCAGACACCCTCATCCTCCAGGCTCCTCCTGGAGGTGGAAGGCCTTCTCCACCTGCACCTCCCACCTCGCCCTGGTGGTTCTGGACTATGGCAGCACCATCTTTATCTATGTGAGGCCAGGCAAGGGCCACTCCACTACACACCTCGACAAGGTGGGGGCCCTGATGACTGCCGTGGTGGCCCCTTTCCTCAATCCCTTCATCTTCACCTTCCTAAAGGAGACGATCAAGGAGGTCATTGCAGATGTGACCAAAAGGGTCCTACTCCAAGACCCAGCAGCCCATGCATGAGAAGATCAGAGGGCACCTGTTGAGTCACAAGTGTAAGGGCCTTCCACTGTAGCTGGACATTCAGGGCCATAGGCTGGAGCTCCTCGACCTGCTTCTCCTTTGTCTCCCCTCTCCCCCACCCTGCAGAGGTCTCTGCTCACTCACTGCAGAGAGCCGAGGGGCTCCCTCTTCTGAATGTCTCAAAGGCAAGCGTCTGTGAGCCTGAGATAGTTCAGGAATGGATGAACCCAAGGGAGCTGCAGAGGGAAAGCACTGCGACAGTATCAACTAAACGGGATAATCCAAATGAAGCACTTAGTCCAGGGTCTGGTCCATAGGAAAAGTTTAGTAGATGTGGCTGTTGTTGCACAAATGTGCTATTGAAATCTCTCCTCTCCAGTCCTGCTCTATAGTTTTGTTTACATTCCTTTACATTTCTTTTGTGCAAGTTTTGGGAGGGTGTGTTCCTTTCTCAGGAACTGACTTCAGAGTCTAGGATGGGGTTCTGAAAGTGGGAGGTTCTCTGAGAAGAGCGGAGAGGGCTGGTAATACCCCAAAGAGAATCTATGTGCGTCCCATTGGGACCCCCTTTTCTGGGATTGCTCCTGTGGTAGAAACACCACTCACATCCAGGCTTCCTGCCCACTACCCCCCATGGCCCCTCAAAACCCCTTGCCCTTCAACAGAAATGACCTCTGGGGGTCATTTTCCAAGGCCCTTGCACAGAAAGGTCATGAAGTTTCAAGGCCTAGATTGTATCCTCATGCACTTCAGAAAGAAGGGCAAGCTGGACCATTGCCCCACACTGGCTACCATCCCCTCCACGTCCCAGGGGAGGTCCTCTGGGGCTGCATGTCCTGGAAGCAGCCTGGCCTGGAGATTACCAGGGGTCCAGGGAGGAAAGCAGAGATGGCAGAAGCCAGATGAGAAGGAGGAAAATGAGTGGAACTGGTGCTGTGAGTGATGAGGTGAGAGGAAAAATGAGGGAAGGCATTCCTGGGGAAATCTGGGGGTGGCAGGGAAGTCATGGGAAGCTAGTGGGAGCAGGAACAGGTCTGGTGTGTGATTTTTTATACTGGATGGAACCCGGACTGGGGTGGGCTTAGCAAAACAAGACAAAGAGTAGATGCCAGCTTCCTCTTACTTCTGAAGCTAGCTTTGTTCCCAGGACATCCAGAGGAGAAGCCTTGCTCCTAATACACAGTGTGGAGGGTCACAGTGTGGGGGCCACCCCACAGAGCCATGGCTGTGAAGAAAGGAGGCGACGAGAGGGGAAGTTTCCCAGGTGCACAACTGAGCAGCCCAAGCAAGGCTCTTGCTGTTACAAGGTAGCTTGATCTGCAATTAAGCGGCTGCTTCTTGTTCTTGCCTCTTAAAGCTACTCACAGGACAAGTTCCTATATGTGGGCCTCTCCAAAAGTGGGCAGATACTTTTGATTCTGCAGTAAAGACCATCAGGGAAAACAGTTTTTCATCCTGAGAACTTTCTCTCCTTCATCTCCCAAGGGACTAATTACTTACCCTCCCAGCAAACTTTGTGAAAAACCAAAGAACTAAATGAGAAGCAATTATCTGCTTCTGATGTGCACACACTTTCCTTCAGCTTGGCTTCTTCTCCTAAAATAATCAGCACACCAATCCACTCAGATTTTCCCCCTGAGAGACTCCTTCCTGCTACTCTCATCTGTGCATATTCCCTTCTTAAAAACCTAAAAAGTAATCAACTGCCTAGTGCAGTCTATTACCTGTTTTCCACAGTGTTCTCTCTGGAGTGGAATGTCTGAGTGGCCAGGTATAGCTGGCTTGCACATCCACAATAATCGCCCCAGAAAATAACCCAGAAAATAACTTTAACATATGACAAGGTCTGTCCAGAAAAATTCCAGCCATGGTTAATATAATGAGAATGGTTTACTGACATCAATGTAACCCAGCAGCCAAGGAGAGTGGACTGGAATGCACATGCGTGAACAATGACTTCACTGTACTAGTTAGTGGGGGTGGTAGACACCGTTGAGTGAGTATGTGTACTCTGTGTCCATTGCATTCAAAATGTTGAGTGAGTAGAGCAATAAATCTGCATCAAATTTTGTGTTAAGCTTGAACATTCCTCCACGGAAGCTATTCAGATGATTCAGAAGGCTGCAGCTATGGGCAACTGGCGCTTGGCAGCTTCATCACAGCAATGCGCCTGCTCATGCATCATCTCTTGTGCAGAGTGTTTTGGTGAAACATGAAATCACCCAGGTGACCCACCCCCCTACTACCATGTAGTGGTGTAGGTTTGGTGTCGTGTGACTTTTGGCTTTTCCCAAAGCTAAAATCATCTTTGAAAGGAAAGAGATTTCAGATCATTGATGAGATTCAAGAAAATACAATGGGACAGCTGATGGCAACTGGGAGAACAGTGTGAGGTCCCAAGGTGCCTACTTTGAAGGGGACTGAGGCATCATTGTTCTATGTACAATGTGTATTCTTGTATGTTCTTCAATAAATGTCTCTATTTTTCATATTACCTGGCTGGATACCTTCTGGACAGACTTCATACTTTCTCCTGGAAGGAACTTTGGAATTCCAGTTGTATGTCAAAGTGGCTGTATCTAAGTCTCCCCAGGTTTGGAGTTATGGTGTAGCTGAATCATCACCTTGAGGAATTGCAAGGTTGTAAGCAGGTCATGCAGACCCGCCTCCTCTGCGGGCAGGCGTCCCCACTCCAACACACTCCTCAGGTGGGCGCGGTGGCCTTGCTCAAACCAAGTCCACAGTTGGCGTGCCCCCAGCTGTGAGGCAGGCCCCGCTCTTTCCTGCACAATTCTAACTTTTAAGATGAAACCTTTGTGTCCAATCTCAGAGTGACTAACTCTAATATCCACTCATGGTCCAAGTTCTGAGTTATACAGGCAGACCAGCAAATAAGCGAAGACAGCTACATGTCCCCTCACAAAATGTTCAGATTCATGAGTGAGATGTTGCCGTCAAACAACTTCTAGGTCTCTCACCATCCACATTACTTCCTCTTGTCCCTGTCAGTATGTGGGTCTCAGAACTGGTACTAGGTCAGAGAGCTAACTGAGACAGAGTACAATGGAATAGCTTCTTTTCATGCTTTGTTTATTACACTTCTGTTACTGTCAACTAAGATGGCATGCTGTGCTTTCTAGGTTACAGTGTTCATTCATATTCTAAATTCATCTCCAAACCTTGTAACTGCAGATAGCAGGCATTTATTGAATATCAGCTATGTTCTAGGCACAGGATGTACAAAGATCTGTAAGCCATGGTGCCTACCCTGAGGGCACGTAATTTAGTGCAGGAAAACAAAACTGTGTTGGTTACTATCATATGCAAAGCATTCTGGGAATACAGGGAGGAAATGCCTTATTCTCTTTGGTTAAATTGAAAGTCTTCCCAAGCATGGTGTCATTTGAGTGGAGCTTCAGAGTATGAAGAGTAACTTCCCAGGCTGAAATGGGGAAAAGTGAATCCCAGAGAGAGGCCATTGAATGCGTCAAATAATACAGACATAAAAATGATGCACTGTGTAGGCAACAAAAGGCTGGGGAGGTGGAATTAATGAATGGGCTTTCTGGAGAGTGGGCACGGACATCCTCACTCGTCAGATCCATGTCTCTCAGGATCTGTAAGTGTCCTCTGAAGGCTTCTTCACTCACTGGACTCTCGGGACATATCTGAGTCCACCAGACCTGGCAATGGATACAGTGAGCATTGATGTGAAATCTTCACACGCTAGGGCGATTATGTTGTATTCACAGAAGGTACTATGTACCTTCAGTGCTGGAATTTTATTGCCTTCAATTTTGAAAATGACCTAAGTAAGTTCAGGACGACTTTAGGAATAATTCTATCAAAGGGGAATTGTACCAGGGAGATAACAAGGACTTTGGCCTGAGGGGGTAACAGGATCTGAGGGAAAAGCCAGAGGTGGGTTGTTCTAGGGGTATCTGGAGTCCTCTTGAGAACTGCATAATGGAGTCACACTTTCTTTAGTATCACCCCATTTTCTCCAGGAGGTGAGGACAATTGATCTTATCATTTGTCTACATAAGATGATTTGTATGAGGTCATTGGACAAAAGGAACAGGCTTCCCCAGAAGTAGCTTACACCAGGTCATGGTTGTGGGGGTTCAAGGCAAGATTGTCTGTAACACCCAGAACTAATGTAAATACAGGAAGAATCCTGTATTAAATTTTTAGGAATAAGCCCTGGCCATTTTTAAAATAAATAATGGAAACTTACCATCAAATAGATGATACTAAAAAACAAAGGTAATAGATACTTGAAACGCCTAATTGTTTTACTACTTTTTACCTTTTTATTTGCTGTGAAGCTGTTTGTGTCACTTGCATAAGTATAGTGTCAATCCTGGAGAACGGCATGCTGCTGAACATCTCATCCCGACTCCACGTTAACCCGCCTTCTGTCAGTCGTCCCATTGGGCGTGCTGGGCGTATTGGCACCACGGGCCTTGGCAGAGACTGGGAGTCAGCCAGTGCTGTGGCTGGAGGGCTGGGAGTTAAACTTTTGCCAGCGGACCGCTGGACCTGCCACCTTTCTTCTGTAACTGTTAAGCATTATTGCAAGGATTATATTTTCACTGGAAAATTTAAAGCTTAAAGGATTGGTGAACTTTTTTTCCTTAATCCCTTTGCCTTTTCCCTATATAATTTTATTAACCAATATCATCCCAATAAATTCAGTGACAATTTAGAAGCAAAGAAAAGACAACAAAAGAGAGAATTGGTGAACCAAATCGATATGACCATGGTCCTCTATCAGCAGCACTGAGATTTGCCACCTTGGCCTTCGAGGGTTTTATACTCCATCGAACTCCTAACCACCCCACGTACGCAGGGCTACGGCAGGACCAGGGCTGGCTTTGTTTGGAAAAGTGCTTTGATCCATTCTCTTTCTTCATCAAAAAATTTCATATTCCTTAGTCCTCCCAACTGGAAGTAATAAATCTTCTCTTTGGATTGCCACTGGGACTTCTGTGTGTGACAATGGATACTTGTGTTAGCCGTTCAAAACGCTGTCTTCCTAATGGCAGCTTACTAGAATGCTCTCTCTCTGAGTCTGGAATGCCAGAGAAATGGTCAGTGGGAGAGGAAGATGGGCATTTTATGTATTTGTTTTTTGATCCTCACCGAGGACATTTTTTCATTGCTGAGGGAGAAAGGAGAGGAGACGAGAGAGAGAGAGAGAGACAGAGAGAGACAGAGAGATGGAGAGAAGCATCAATGGGTTGTCTCCCACACTTACTCTTACTGGGGATTAAATTGATGCTGCCACCAACTGAGCCACACCAGCCAGGGCAGGGGTGGGGTAGGTATTTAGAGTCATGACACCCCACCTCGGATTCTACCTGTATTTAAATTAGTTCCAGGTGTTCCTGTATTTAAATTAGTTCCGGGTGTTACAGACAATCTTGCCCTGAGCCACCACAACCATGTCCTGGTGTAAGCTACTTCTGGGGAAGCCTGTTCCTTTTGTCCAATGACCTCATACAAATCACCTTATGTAGATTAACAATAAGATCAATTGTCCCCACCTCCTGGGGAAAATGGTGTGATAATACAGAAAGTGTGACTCCATCATGCAATTAGCATTGTATCTGCATTGGATAAAAGTATTTCTTGCTGTATAAATGTTATTTGCCATCCTTCAAATGTTTGTGGATACTCTTGTGATAAAATACAAATCTTTAAAAGTGAGGCTGAGTCTATAGTTGTCTTTAGAAAGATAGGTGTTTCTTTCAAGTGAGGATATTAAACATACAATCACTATTATGAAGGAATTACTTAAACTATTGCCGTTATGAGTCTATAGCTTTTTTTTTTTTGAATGGGGACTGATGGATACGCACTAATTAAGAACCAGATTCTACTGTCAGTTCTGCCATCACTTTGACCAGCTCTTTTTTTTTTTCAGTTTTATTTTATTTTATTTTATTTTTTAAATTTTATTTTAATTATTGTTCTTGTACAGTTATCTGTCTTTTCCTCCCATCCCAGCCCACTGGCCCAACCCTCCCCACCTCCCTCCCACATCCACCCCCCCTAGTTTTTGTCCATGTGTCTTTCATACTTGTTGCTCCAAACCCTTCCCCTTTTCCCCTGAAATTCCCTCCCTCTCCCCTCTGGTGACTGTCAGCCTTTTCTCAGTTTCTTGCCTCCTCTGTGTTTCCTTTCAAACGTACCCATGCACGGTTCAGAAACACCCCTGGGCTGCAGCCCAAGAATCAGTGTTTCCCTTCTGGGCTCCCTGGGTACCTGTTGTGAGTAGGAAAGCCCCTTCCCAAACCGTGCGAGAATTAACTGCACCATTTTCCCCCTCGCAGGGGTGGAGAAACCTAAGGTTAGAGCCCACCCCTCTTTTCTCTTTAATGGCCAGTGCTGGGGGGGAGTGCTTTGCTCATGGTGAGTCATCAGGGAATCTCTATTCAATTGAATTACTGTGAGGATAAAACCAGGTGGGAAAGATACGGAAAGTGTGAAAAATATGTATTTTATATACATACACACACACACACAAAGCTAAGGTATGCATTACCAGTAGAATTATTTTTAATTTCTTCATCATTCTTTCATTTACTCTACAAATACTTCCTCCGTGAGGTGGTGAGCAGAGAATAATTGGAGAAAACGAATCTGTCGGTTGCAAGAGCAAACTGCAGAGTCGTGGCTCTGAAGGGTAAGTGCAGGAGACACGACTTTTGACCTAAAGCGCACTTCTCTTTTTGGCCAGGAGCATCTCAACAAGAAAGACACAGACTCCTGAGAAAGTCCAAGAAAGGGGCACCTGGGTGAGGGAGGGTTAGCCTGGGGTGGCACCAGAGTGTGTACCGGGACCACAGGCCGCTCGGTGAGCCTCGGGTCCGGAGGGAGAGACCCCGTCTCCAGCACACGAGCCTTCAGCGCCCCGCCTTGTTTGCTTCTACTGCTAGGCTTTTAACAAGTCTGATGTTTGTGGTAAATTGGTAGATTTGTTGTCCCAAAGTAAGAGGTGCTCGTAGCACTTTCTTGGTAAATGAAGCTACTGTAGCTTTTTGGGAAATGTAGTGGGTAAATTAAAGAGTACTTGCAGAAGGAATTTGGCAGAGCAGTTTAAATTGGGGCTCTTTTAGAAAAGCCAGGATAGGTGAGAGGTAAGAGAATGCGGTGATGCTGAGGATGAAGTAACGGGAAGATGTTTTAATTTCAGTTGCGGGAGGAAAGTGCAGAGGTGGAGTTTATGTTTCATTCCAAATGGAAAATGGGACGTCATGGTCTCACACACACACACACACAGACACACACTGAGACACTGAGACACACAGAGAGACAAACACATGGGCACACATAGACACTGAGACACACACACAGAGACATGCCCGCACAGGGACACAGAGGGACACACAACCACACAAACACACAGACATGCATGGGACATACAGAGGCACACAGAGACACTGAGTCACATGGACACACACGAGGATACACGGACACGTGTGGACACACACACACACATACCCTGGGCTGGATGTCCCCTGAGCAGAGAACAGGACCTGGCTGCTGCACCTTGAATGGGAAGCCCATGCACTTTCTTTTCTCGAAAGCCCCACTCTCGCTTCCCAGACTCCGGGCTGCTCTCAGAGCCCCTGCAGCTGCCAGGGGGCGTGGGGAGCCCCTCCCTGTGGTCTAGGAGAGCTTTGGTTGGGATAGGGTGGCACTGAGGACTCCCTGTGGCAATCACTCAGAGCACACAGGAAAAAAAATCTAGAGAAACTTGGTGGTGGCCTTCCCACCCAGATGCTCTTCCACCTCCTGCCAGAATCCCTGACTGAGCCTGGCCGGGCCCCTCGGGCTCACAGCCGTGCCTTGTGGAGGCCTTTCAGCCTCTGCATCTGTGCCCGAAGCACCGCCTGGAATGTCTCATTGCGGAGGGTAAAGATAAAGGGGCTGAAGAAGGGGGTGAGGACAGATGTCACCAAGGCTACAGTCTTGTTGACTTCCACAGAGTGTGCCTTGCCAGGCCTGATGTACAGGAAGATGGTGCTGCTGTAACCAATGAAGACGAGGGTGAGGTGAGACCCGCACGTAGAGAAAGCCTTCTGGCGGCCACTGGCCGAGGGTATCCGCAGCACAGTGGTCACGATGTAGCCATAGGAGATGAGGGTTACCAGGAAGGAGCTGAGGACAAAGGCCAAGGCCATCACGAAGTCCCAGAATTCCAGCAGGCTGGTGTCGGAGCAGGACAGCTGCAGCAGAGGTACATTGTCACAGAAGAAGTGGTTAATGACATTGCCATGGCAATAGTTGAGGTGGGCCTGGAAGAGGACAGTGGGCACCATGGCTAGGAAAGGAGCTGCCCAGGCGGCCCCTGCCAGCCGGACACACACAGCCCAGCTCATCAAAAGGCCATAGCGCAGTGGGTGGCAGATGGCCACAAAGCGGTCAAGGGCCATGTCTGCCAGGATGAGGAAGGAGGTGGATCCCAGGGAAAAGTAGAAGTAGAACTGGACCAGGCAGCCACCGAAAGAAATGACTTTCTGGGCGGCCAGCAGGTCAGAGAGCATCCTGGGCATGGTGGTCATGGTCACCAAGATCTCCAGCAGGGAAAAATTGCCCAGGAAGAAGTACATGGGAGTCCGGAGGTGGGCATCAGCTATGACCGTGATGATGATGATGGTGTTTCCCATGAAGGCGAGAAGATAAAGTGTGAGGAAGGGTCCGTACAGCAGAACCTGCAGCTCACCAAAAGATGAGAAGCCCAAGAGGACAAATTCGGAAGGGTGGCTCCAATTTGCCATGATCCAGGGGTTGGGTCCTGCATGGAAAGGAATTAAGATGGAGCAGCAGAGAGAGAGAGAGAGATGCAGACAGAGATGATGGATAGATAGACAAATATACATATAGACATATTTACATACAGAGAATCATTGACTCAGAAGCAAAGATAGAGACAGAGAAAGAGAACAGGGAGAAAAGGCAAGTAGGTGGTCAGTGATGAACAGGAGGGCAGAGAGAGGAAGGCAAAGATGACAACGCAGAGTTGGAGAATCATGGGAAAGAGAGGGAGTTGTGGACGTGAAAGCGTGCAGAGCCATTGATAAGGAGACAGGAAAGGAGAGAGGCGCAGATTAAGGAAGACAACGCAGCAACAGATTAAATGGACATTTAGGCAGAAGACAAGAAGGAAAATCAGAGAACAGGAGTAAGACCAAGTGTGTGAGAGGGAAAACCAGAAGGAAAAGATAGGGAAGGGAGGGAACTTGGAAGGAAAGAGAGACCCCAGGGGGCTGGTGTGAGTGGGGGTCTGTGTCATGGCCCAGAGGCTGTGCACCAAGACCCTTTTTAAAGGGTCCCTTCAGTTCTTCCTGGGTTGTCTCTCTGCTGAGGACCTCACTCATCCACATTGCTCTAGCTGTGATCATGCGATTAATGGAAAGTCAGAGTTTTGAGCTGATAAATCAGCTTTTTTTAGGGAGGTCTTCTGGTATTCCATGCAAAGGTAGAGAGCAGAAGGGACACAGGGGCACAGATAGGCCTCAGGACCAGGCAGCTGCTCGGCCAGCAACCAGAAGGTCATGGGAGGTCACCCAGCGATGCTGCTGTGCTCCTGCGGAGACTCCCCTGAACCTCCCCGCCTCCCCTCTCTCTCGCATGGTGGTTGGGGGCACGACCTCAGACCTGCGCTTGGATTCTGGTCTGACACTTGCTTAGTGTGGAATGTAAGTCTGCTCCTCTCTCTTCCTTCCCTGTCTGAGCCTCATTTACTCAGCTGTCCAGTAGAGTTAATAGCACTCGCTTCTAGGGCCGAGGCAAAGATTAAATGAGTGAACCACTTAGTACGGTGACAGCACAGGCGACGTGCTCATCAAACAGCTGTTGTCATTGTCCTCGTGTTACAGCTGCCAGCGAACTCACGTTCTCTGGCCCATCACCTCTCTGCCCTCTTTAGGGCCAACATGCGAGTGAAGTGTGTGTGTGTGTGTGTGTGTGTGTGTGAATATTTCCACAGCTTTATGCCATTCCTTGGAATTTTAGGTCGCTAAAATGATACTTTTAGAACTTCCAATTGACAAAGAAAATCGACACTGCGCGTAGATATACTCTGGCTTCTCTCTGGCCCATAAAGGCTGCCTCTGAGGCTGCTCCTGACCTCCAGCAATGGCATCTGTGCCTCTGTCGCATTGTACCCACCCCATCGACAAACCTTCAAAACAGGTCTAAAGTCTGCACCCAGCCCTGATTAAATTCCAGCCCAGCCCAGATGCGCTGCACAGGAGGCTGCCCTGTCCCATGGCAGCCCCAAGCCACTTACCTTAGCCGAGAAGCAGGTCTTCCGGAGCCGCTCACATTAAGCAACTCCTGTCTAGAGATTCCTGCCTAATGGGTCCACCCTGTGACATGCGGGACATGAGATATGTGCCCTGTTGCTGTTGGTAAGAGTGTTGCAACTGCTAGGGGTGGACTGGGGCTCCTGAGCAGCTGGAATGGGGAGGCACTTCCGGGCGGGTGGTTCTGCAAGCTGCAACGTCTCCAAACCTGATGCTGACACCTTGAATAAAGGCTTACCCTGTGTCACCAAGTCCAGGGGCTGGAATGTGGGCAAAAAGCCCTTCTGGAGATCAGACGGGAACCTGGTCTGTTTCTGTCCTTTCTCTCCCACGGATGAGCGTCCTTGGTTCTCCCTGTTGCCTGTGTCCCCAGGCCCTTGGTTTCTCGATGAGGTTTAGAGCTGAGCCTGTGCTGAATGGGAACTTACACTCCAGCTGAGTGATCTCTGTGGGAACAATGAGAAAGCAAGGGGTCCTTGGAGGGTTAGGAGACACTGGTGTTACCCCTTAAATTAATGAGAAGTCTGTTCTGAGGAAATAACATTTGAGAAAAGGTTCTGAATGAAAAAAAAGGATAGAGACCTGGATACACCTAAGCGGCTCATGGCCTAGGATTGGCCCCATGGCAGTGCCTGCCTCCCGGCCCTTTCCTTCCTCCTGCACTTGCCAGGGAAAAATGAGAAGAGCACAAAGGAATTTGCCAGCTGGGTGAAGGTCAAGGCAGCCAGGGTACATGGCCAGGGTTAGATCCAGGGTTTCCATTCGATGTTTGTCTCCCTCCCAGATTCACGGTTTTGAGATCTACGAAGCAGGAGATGGGGCTTCTGAGCAGCTGTGCACAGCACCTGCTTGTCTCAATTGTCCAGTATCATCTGTAGAAGGTGGGGGACTGAAGCGGTAAGCTTACGAGGAGACATCTTCCTGCCAGAGCTAGGGCCCCTGATAGACACATGTTGGGAACTGGCCAGGTGCAAGGGCTTGTCTCTGACCCCTTTGAGAAGATGCACACCCAGGGGGTGAGGGCGAAGGCGAGGTGGTAGAGGGCTGGGCTTGCTGGAGACTCTGAGTCACAGTCCTTTCTCTCAGAGCTCAGTCTTTATGGATGCCACCCACTTAGCCCCACCCACTTAGTCCCACCCACACCCTCAGACAGAGATGATGACAAAGTGCAAGCCTTCTGGGAAGACAGTGCACAAGGGCCACTGGTTTAAGACCCACAAGGGCAGGACAGGATTGGCCAGGCAATCTTTCTGTAGGGCCTGAATCTGGAGCTGAGCTTTCAGGACAGACTCATGGAAACAAAGATTTTATGTCATTCTGGACAGAAATGGGGGATAGTGGTAGAAAGCAGCATATTGCTACTTGGGAGCTCAGGCAGCCACACAGGATGGCTGTTCAAAGCAGGGCTGGAGGCGGGACGACTTGAGAACAGAAAGGCAAGCATGCAGCTGGCCTGTGGGCTTTCATGACTGCAGGAGTGTTCTCTTGCTTCTGTAGCAAATTGCCACACATTTGGTGGCTCAAACACTACAGATGTATATCTTGCAAACCCTCCAGGTCCGAGGCTGACACAGGCTCTGAGTGGGTGAGAATCACAGAGCTGTCAGTGCTGTGCCCCTTTCCAGGGCCTCCTTGCTTTGCCCAGGGGCTACAGGCTGCCCACATTCTTTGGCTCGTGGCTCCCTTCCTCCACCTCCAAAGCCAGCAACAGCCTGCATCTCGCTGGCCCTTCTTCTATCGTCACATCTTCCCCTGCCTCTGGCCTTAGCTGGGATAGGTTTTCCACTTCTATGGAGCCCTGGGTTTTGATGCAGACCACCTGGATCATCCAGGATATTCTCCCCATCTCAAGGTCCTTAATTTAAGCTCATCTGCAAAGTCTTTATTGCCATGTAAGACAACAAATTCCCAAGGGCCAGACATGGACTGCTTTGGGGGACCATTATTCTACCTGCCCGCTAGCCTCTTGGGCCACATGTCCCAAGTTATGGGTTGGTGGAGAGCCTGATGCTTCAGGGTCTCCAGCTGTGGAGTTCCCTCTGCTGCCCCACTGTGGGACTCACTCCCCTTGGCACCTGCCCAACCATCCTATACAGTGAGATTGTCATAAGCCGCTCACTCCAGCTCATGGAATAAGCATGCATCATATCCAAAGAGGACCACTGAATTACGGTCATTGATAAGGACAGTTCATATTCATTGATACTGTAGTCATTGAGACCCTACTGTGTGCCACTATGCACTTCATTCAACTCTGAAGTTTGGTCTTTGATTATGAGAACTTCATGGGCAGAAGGATCTTCAAAAGTAAATTTTTGAGTCTTAGAATCTCAGAGCTGGTAGGATCATCACAGGTCCCTCTGGCCACCCCTCTACCCTTTGTATCAGTCCCCAGTGAAAGCAGCTCTCTCTGCTTTTCTGACGATAAGGCTGAGCTGGCAGTTGGAGTCCCTGGTAAAGTACTGTGTGACCTGAGCCAGTCACTCAGTCTGTCTGGGTTCATCCCTTGTAAATAACTTGTGGAGGAAATTTTCTTCTCATTTCTGGCAGTCTCTGAGTCTTATTAAGTTCATTAGCAGTTACTCTAACCTCCTTTCTCCCACTTCCAGATATGGATGCTTCTTGCCCCAGCCAAGAGCCATAAGGCATTTTTCACCCTGGCATTTCTCTAAGCTGTTCTCTCTTTTTCTTCCCCCGCTTCTTCCTCTTCCTTTTTCTCTCTCTGTTAATTTCTGTCTCATTCTTCCTCCCTCCTCCCTCCCTCCTGAGTGTGGCTGTGAGCCAGGGGAGCGATGACCTGGGCCCTGAAGGGGTCTCGGCAACGCACACAGCATCGACTACAAGGGTGTTTGGGGAACAGCTGGCAGGGAACCTGAACATGCCTGCGAAGGTTAGGAAAAGCCTCTGCACGACAGTGACCACAGTGCACCTGGCGTTCACCAGCAAAGCGGGTGGAAATGAAACGAGCCCTCTGAGAAGCGGAACAGCATTCACTGATGCTTGTGCGTAACTGCAGGAGTGTCAGTGTTTGTGGATGGCAGGCGGTGAGTTTAGGGAAAAGCATTTCTAGAAGTCATGCAGGCCTTACAGGACTTGGGACTTTACCCAAAGGGCCAAGTGAGGAGGTTTCAGTCAGAGGAGAGATCTGATGTCATCCATGTTTTGAAAGATCGCTCATGTTGCTACTGGAGAACGGAGTAGAAAGAGGGAGGCAGGGGCGGACATGGAGGCTCTGTGGCAGGTGAGGAAGGGCTATTCCCTCTCACTTCCCCTTTTGTGGGTAGGGACTCAAAACTTGGGGTAATAACCCTGCTGCCTACTAGATGATCAAAATGGCCTTTTCTCTCTCTGGGCCAGGATCTCTTCTCCTTGTTCCTACGTCCCCGGTGTGCTAAGGTGGGAAGGCCAGATATAGACACAGAAAGGCCTTGAGCTTGAGCCAAGTTAGAGCTTGGACGTGCACCAGCTTTATTCACCTGCAAAATCCATCCAAATCCATCTTTATCAGCACTTCATGTGGTTAAAAATCAATTGAAGATCTATGTTAGGGTTTGGGTTTGAATTTTTATTTCGTTGGTCTGTAGGTCAGCAAATCTACATGCTATTATGTCAGTAACATACCCTCCTGGTTACTGTATCTTTATAGTAAGTCTGATTTTTTTCTAATTTTATTTCTTTAATTAAAAAACTTAAATTGTAGTTGACATAGAATTTTATACTAGTTTCAGGTGTACAACATAGTGATTAGACATTTATATAACTTACCTTAGTAAGTTTCTGAGTAAGACATTCTCAGTTTCCCAGCTTTGTTCTTCTTTTCCAAAATTATTTTGGCTTTTCTAGGTCCTTCATGTCTGTACAGAAGTCTTAGAGTCCGGTTTCCAATGTTAACAAAGAGCATCCTGGGATTTGTTTGAATTCGTGTTGAATCATAGTTTGGAGAGAATTGACATTCTAGCAGAATTTTGCCTTCTGATTCATGAAAATAGAATATTTCCTCATCCATAGGTCTTTAGATTCTGTCAGCAATGTGTTATAGTTTCAATTACGTAGCTCTTGCACATAGTTTGTTTACTATATCCCTTAGTTTTCATGTTCGTGTTATTGTAAAGTACATATGTTATTTCTGTTTCCAATGTTCTTGGCGGGTGTATAGCTGCACAATAGAGTTTATGTATTGAGCCTTTACCCAGTGACCCTGACAATCACTTGTTAGTTCTAGTAGCTTTTTTTTGTGGATTTTGTACATTTAGGATTATGTATCTCCAAATAAATACTTTTATTTCTTTATTTTCTGACTGTATGCTTTTAATTTAATTTTCTTTCGGTGGTGTTGTTGTATCAGCTAGGATCTCCAGGATAATGTTGACTAGAAGTGGTGAGAACAGATACCCTTGCCTTGTGCCCTGTCTTAGAGGGAGATTGGGTCTTTCGTTACGAAGTTTTGTGTTAGCACTGGGGGTCTGGCTGATGCTGCTCATCAGTTTGAGGTAGATCACTTCAGTTCCTGGTTTGACCAGAGTTTTTGATCAATGGCTCTTGAGTTTTGTCAAATGCCTTTTCTTCCCTTATTGAACTGATCCTGTGGTTTTTCTCTTTAATTCCATTAACATGGTGAATTGTGCTGATTAATCTCCTCAGTGTTGAACTGACTTTGCATTTCTGGAATAAAATGATCATTGCTATGGCATATTATTTTCCTTATGTATGGATTGATGGGTTTGATTTTTTAATATTTTATTATAAAAGATTTTTACATCTGTGTTCATGAGGGATATAGGTTGGTAGGTTTATTTTCTTGTGATATCTTTGGTATCAAGACAATTCTGACATTTAAGGTTAATTGGGCAATGTTCCCTTCTTCTTAATTTTCCAGGAGATTTTATGTAGTTTTGGTATCAGTTAGAACACACTAGTAAAACTATTTTAACTGGTAGTCTTCCTGGTGGGAAGATTATTAATTATGAATTAATTTATTTAACAATTTTAGGATTTCAGTTCTTTTTTCCAGACAGTTTTGATCATTTTTATCTTGCAAAAGATTTCCCATTTCATCAGTTTTCTTAAAATTGGTTACTTTTAAAAGGTATCTTATTTTTGTTCTCTTTAATTTCAAATTAAAATAAAATTTTGATGATACCTTTGGTTGGTAGTGAATCAGGAAATCAAGAGTGCTCTTCTCCATGTAGTCTTAGTGATTTGCAAATCCATCCAAAATCTCTGGAGTATCAAATGGTGCCAATAAAAAACAATGACTATAATATATCTATCTTTTGACCTAGGATTTAACAGGTGTACTGGAAATGAAATCCCCAATCCAGAGAAGGTTTCGTAACTCTCACTTTTTCTGTCTCCCTCCAGCACAGGCAGATTTCTGATTTGCATTGTAAATGTAACAGTCTGCACTGGGCAGCCCTTATGCGCTCCCCACTTTTGGTGGTAATCAGGGCCGGGCTATAGAAATAAAAGGCTGGAAGACTCTTCCTTGAGCACCTGCAGGTGCACATATGTTCTGAGAAGTGGAACCCTGAGACAACACCAGAGAGTGGAATTGGATTTAGAGGCAGAACCTCCCACAGTGTCCTGGAGGGCACACAGACTTAGTTAGGATCAGGGGGCTCTGCAAAATGACTGAAGGAGAAACCAGGCTTCGCAGGGGAGTTTTGATGAAGTTAAGGCTTTGAATGAGACTAGTATGCAGGCTTTTTAAGATATTGGTGCATGTTTTCGAGGTCAGCGTGGTGTGTTCTATTGCGAATTGGGGTGTGATTGTAGCTCCAAATAGCTTAGGGAACCTAGGGAGGACCGTGGATGAAAGGCAGTGTGGTGATCTGCTTAGAATTTGAGACGTCTTCTGGAAACCTAGACTTGGGTCCTTGGACAAGGCAGCCTTGGAACTCAGAAGCCTCTGCGTGGTGAGATTTCATGTTTTTGCATGAAACAAAAACTTGAAAAAGTTGTGTAACTTAATTGGTCAAAATGGGCATAACTAAAAGTTTGTTCTGCTCTCTCCAGACTGATTGCTTAGGGACACCATGAACCTGCACTAATTAAGAATAGGTATCTCAGGGACAAGTTCCCTGGGGCAGGAGGGAGGTGGAAGGACAGGAGAGAGAGAGAGACTCTCAGCACCCCCAACACTGTTTATTTTGGGGCTTTCCCTAAGTTCCTCCCTGAGGAGAGCTTCCTTTTTCATCATGAGTGGAGACAGCAGCTCTGGCCCTTGTGCAGGGCTCAGCAGTAGCCAGACTGGAATTGGCCTTGGCCGAGTCCTGGAGAGCATTACACGTGGTGGGGAAGCCTGGAGCTGAGTGTCTTCTCAGCTTTCTCCTCTATGGAGAAAAGGGTAAGATGGCACGTTCTGGATCAGGCTACTGTCCAACACCAGGACACCTAGAGCCTGAAGAGTGGGCTGGGGCAGTAGCAGCAGAGATGGGTTCATTTCCAAGTCCCCCGTCTGCAGCAGAGAGCAGAGGCAGTTCTCCTCGGACCCGATGCTAGGGACAGACACAGCCCTCTGACATGGGTCAGGGTCCTTCTGTCTCACTTTTCTTCATCTCATGCTGGTTATGCAGAGATTGTGGAGAAGTGGGCCGCTGAGCACTTTGGTCAGTTCTGCCCTTGAGGCACGTTTGCCCACCAGCAAAAGAGCCACAGTGATAGTGGGGAGGTTGCATCAGGAAGGGAGGATGGTAAAGCGAGGCAGGAAGGGAGACCAAGGAGAGAGGGATCGAAGGCAAATGGCCTGATTAGGACCTGGCCAGGACCAAGACCTATTGAGTCGTATATCGTATGTCCATATATTCATCATCTATGAAAAAATTTTAGCACTGCTTATTTTGCTCATGAATATTTTATATATATGTATACATATATGACATGTCTTCACCTCGTAGAGTTATGATGGTCTAATGTCATAGATGAATAATGAATAAGTAAAAACAAATTTTCTGACCCTCTTTCTTCCTTGCTTTATTTTTCCTATGGCATGATTAATAAAATCACATCATATATACTTTTTACTTGTTTTGGATATCATCTAGACTTTACCTCTCTACATGAGTATAAGCTCCACAGGGCAGGAATTTTATTTTTATCCTCATCCGAGGACATTTTTTCATTGCTTATTAGACAGAGAGGAAGAGGGGGAGAGAGCGAGAGAGAGGAAGAGAGACATTGATGCGAGAGAGAAACATCGATTGGTTGACTCTCATAGGCTTCCTGACCGGGGATTGAACCTGCAACCCAGGCATGTACCCTGACTGGTGAAGGAGCCCATAACCTTTCAGTGCACACAGGGAGATGCTCCAACCAACTGAGCCACATCGGTCAGGGTGGGGATTTTTGTTTGTTCTGTTTGCTGCTGCACTTGTTTCATATGAAATGAAGGAATGAAATGAACAATCAACCATATACAACAAGTTGACATCAGGGAACAAGTGCTACAAAGAAACGAGAGTGCAAGGTTGAGCATGTCCTTTCTGCTTTGGGGAGGGGAATTGGAAAGTGTTCTCTGACGGGAGGCATTTGAGTAAGAGAGTGGATGGAGTGACGCGTAGAGATCCGGGAGTCCTAAGAAGCTGCCGGCCTGGCATCTATTTTTGTCAATGCCAGATGTCATCTTCCCTTTCTCCCAAGACTTTGGGGGAAAATGGATTTAGAGAAGAATGAATCACCTCTGGCAAATTATCCCAAGCTCCGGAGCTGCCATTTGGAGATCTTGCTGCTCTGTATATGGAGGTTATGAGATCTGGGGAAAGCAGAGATGTTTTCTTGGACTCCCTGTCACTTTCGTGATGGTACCCAGGTGGGTCCATGTAGTGCCAGCACAGGTGAGGGCTGGGGTTCAAAGTTCCATGCCGTGAACATCATCTGGAATGCCACCTATCGTCGGGTACAGTTAACCCAAGAGGAAATAGGACAAACTGCCAGGGGCTGACGGATTCAGCTACAAAACTAAGCAGTTGAACGTGACATAGCCTCTGTCCCCTGTGAGAAGGCACATCCAGGAGGGAAAAGACAAGGGAAAGTTTCCTTCACCCCAATACAGAAGAAGCTGGCTGCCCCCATTCCAGGCAGCTGGCTTTGAGCTAGATTAGAAGAGGCAATATTTGGGTCTGCCATTGTGCGGAGCATAGCAGCAAGGGCTGCTCACCCGATGACCAGGAGAAAATAGGTTCTCGTCCTTATCTGTCTCCCTTCTCTCTCTCGAGAGCAGGACCATGCGGAGCAGTGTCACCTCTCTCTTGATGTCTGACATTCCCAAGGGGCAGAAGCAAGGGACACACGATGAGCAATTACTCTAGTGCCACTGAATTTTGTCTCATTGGCTTCCCTGGCTCCCAAGGACTGCATCATATGCTCTTTGCTATCTTCCTCTTCTGCTATTCGGTGACATTAATGGGAAACACGGTCATCATCGTGGTTGTCTGCGTGGATAAGCGTCTGCACTCCCCCATGTATTTCTTCCTCTGCCACCTCTCTACCGTGGAGATCCTGACCACATGTGTCATCGTCCCTGTCATGCTCTGGGGCTTGCTGCTCCCTGGGAGGCAGACAATATCTCTGGCAGGATGCGTTGCCCAGCTCTTCCTGTACCTTGCTTTGGGGACCACGGAGTTTGCCTTACTGGGAGCCATGGCCGTGGACCGTTACGTGGCTGTCTGCAACCCTTTGAGATACAACATCATTATGAGCAGCCACACCTGCAGCTGGGTGGTAAGTGTGTCATGGGTGTTTGGGTTCC